>CM040801.1:39255094-39377594 GCA_022829025.1 Squalius cephalus
CTGGCCCCCTGAACTGACGCCGCCTCCCTGGATGGCCTCCATCCATCTCTCTGTCCAAGTATACATGATGCAAAACATAATCACATACAGCATTTAAAGGGTTAAACAGCCCCTGTGCTATAAAGATGAGGAAAACACCACAGATTAATCTGTGCCAGATTAACCACCTACTTCATTGGTGCTTGAAACAACATCACTAAAGAGTGTGCATTAATCAAGGTATCTAATATCCTCCACACACAGAGGAGTCTCGCTGCTGAAGAGCTCTCTGCTACTCACACCTCAATAAATCACATCAACACAGCAGTTTGCATCTATACCACAACAGAAAGAGCGGCGCAGCTTGTTAGCTGGTAGATGATCTTATCTCAAAACAACAGTTGCGCTTTCAATTAAAAATAGGACTTAAGGTAATAGTTATGGGTTAAATTGAGAAAAGGAATCTCATTTGTTTTACAAGTCCCTTGACGGCTCTAAACACTTGATCATGTTTGTCTCAGACTGTTTAAGTGATGAGAATGAGAAAACATCCTTTTTAACAGAGAGAAGGAAACGCATTTTAAGAATTCCAGTAATTGCCCTCACAAAAAACGGTGGCTGTAACCCTTGGCAACCCAATGCTGTTATTATGTGCGTATCAAGCCATTGTCTGCTAGAGCAACCGCTGCCACAGCGAATCTCAGAACCAGAGGACAGGATCTTATAACAGAACACCACTGTAATTTCAGCTGCTCTGCCTCACTTTGCTATGACACCATAAACAATGTTAAATCCCAAGACATTTTAAAAATAACTGGGAGCACACCAAAAATGTACATTTCTAAAAAAAGCCCCTATTTTTTGACATATTGTCCTGTGAGCAGTGTAGGAATTACAACAGAGTGAGTTAGAAAAACACAGTAGTCCAGAAACAACACACATACTGTATTGCAATTTCAAAGCTAACAAAATGAATACCTGTTTCAGCTATCTCTATTCAACTTCTCCAGGTATTGTTGTTCCAAATTTCTTCTTCATCTTGAAAACTGGATATTTGCTGTCTAAGAATTCAGAACAAAAAAAACAGCTGTTTGAAAAGACATTCAGATCACATTCAGATAAAATTCAGACATAAAAACATTTAAATTCGTTAAATTTCAAATGTTAAATAATCGTTTAAAGAAATCAAATTCAGAAGTATTTAAAATTCCACACAATATTAAATTTTTGTTAGATTACACTTGTCAATAATTCAAATTTGCACAATTCAAATCTTTGTATGCTTTTGAGAAAATGCATTGGATTGTTTATTTGGAGTCGGAACAGGGCATTTTTTCCTCTTGAAGTGTGTCAATACACTTAAAATATGTTTTTAGTTGTATTTGGAGGAGAGAAACTAGTGTGCTTAGATTAGCGTGACGTGTGTCACAGTGACGGTTTGACCTTCTCTAGCCATAAACAATCCTAACAGACAGTGATCCACAGCACACCGATGCATGAGAAGCTCTGCTCATTAATGGCAGCTCTGTGGAGCACCGGGCACAGGAACACTCAGTGTTCAGACTCTTTCTAATGGTGTGCCTTTAATTATTTACTGAAGTCCGGGCTGCACTTCTACAAATAACATCTGTGCACATCCAAGCTCTGTTCCAAAACCTATTCATCTGTTTCAGACACTTTTCCACTCATCTATTTATGACCATCAGCGAGGGAAAGTAATGGTGGTGAATACAAAAAACATGGACAAAGAAAAAACATTGATCATTGGATTTGATCAATTTGAAGTTTCAGATTCACAATTATTTATATATGTTAATGCTTATATACTAGCGCTATATGGTTATCTACCATTTAGATGGTGAATCTATAGTAATGACCAGCCAGCCAGACTATGCTTATCAGCAATCACTAATGTCCAGTTGCTCCATATGTGGATACCAATAATGAGCACCTGACTGTACAAAGGAAGTTATGTGAAATGGTGTGTCGGGCCTGGCAGAAGATAAAACAGTGCTGATTGTTTTAGCTGGAGGAAAGCTTGATTTGATACAGGTCGCTGTTTTTTCTCCATTTGTGGCTTTATATGTTTAGTTTATCAGGATAGCATCATGTTGCCTGTTTAACCGAATACATGACTTTAAAGGGTTAGTTCACCCAAAAATGAAAATTCTGTCAGTAATTACTCACCCTCATGTTGTTCCAACCCCGTAAGACCTTCGTTCATCTTCGGAACACAAATTAAGATATTTTTGATTAAATCTGAGAGTTGTCTCACTCCTCCATAGGCTTCTAAGGGACTGAAACTTGCTGGCCCAGAAAATGTATTAAAGAGATCGTTAATATAGTCCAAGTGACTCCAGTGGCTCAATCTTAAAGGGATAGTTCAGGATTTTAGACATGAATCTCTATAGCTTCCCCATAAGCAGTGTGGTGCATTGACCATGACTTACCCCCGACAGCGTCCTGTGAGCCGAGCTCCGGTCCAGTTTTGGTCAAGATGAAATTAGTCCGGCAAGATTGCTGGGGTCACGGCAATAAAGCTTTTTTCTTCTCAAATCAATATGTGTTCAAAAGAGTGATATATTTGCGTCACTAAAACGTTGTCTATGGAGAGGTCAGACCTCGTAATGGCTTGGCACTATTTTCTTCCCCATCATATCACTGCGCGCTGCCGCTACCTACAGCCAGCTGCGAGCTGCGCAGGCGCACACCACTTTTTCAGTTGTTCGGCAGTGTTTACAGCAGTGTTTACGTGCTCAGAACAGCTACACGAACGAGCTAACATAGCTACTCACCAAGAGCGATCAGTTTGTACAAGCTTTGTAGAAAATGGTGCGGACTTGTGACTATCCGGACTGTACAAACAAAGATGTGGCGCTTTCTCCTCACACATTTCAAAGATTTCCTGTGGCAGATGTTGCTCTGAGGCGACTTTGGCTCATTGCTCTGGGCTTCAATGTGAACACCAAACTGGCGAAGATAAAGAAGCTTCGCGTTTGCAGTGCACACTTCAGCGACGACGACTATGTTTCTTCCTGCCCAGGACAGAGGAAGCAACGTGTTTTGAAGAGTACTGCTGTCCCAGCACCCTGGGTAAGTACACTGGACAACGGCGTCAAGCCTGCTTGGCCCGATTATTTTCAATAGACCGAAGGGTAATAAAGTTTTGCCTCGATGTTATCAAGAAAACAGGCTATACACGAACAACAAGTAACGTTGTATGCAGCAAATAGCTCAATGTGGTATTTCCAGTTACGCCTCTATAAATTGCTTATGGCCTGGGGAAGCTATAGAGATTCATGTCTAAAATCCTGAACTATCCCTTTAAAGCACAGTGATCTAAACTCACTGATCACAAAGTTTACAGGTTTGATAGGAAACCTGTGTGTCTGAGAGCTATTGTATTCCCTCGTCACTATTATGCTCACCTTGTCTTTGAGCAGTTTCATCAGCTAAAGAACAAGAAATGAATGCGGCAAAAAACATTTCTTAGAGCAAAATTGCACTCTTTACGGTAACATGCTGAAGTAGTACGGCAAGATCTCTATAGGACTGACTGTTTTTGTTGGATATGAATATGATACATGTACATAAGGCTACTGGAAACTCTTTTATGCTCTGTCCGCATCCTTCGTTTCCATGGCGACACAGCCAGACTCCATCTTCTTCCTCCACCCCCACCTTTAGCTAGGTTTGATTAACACTGGATTAATTGCCAATTACCCACTGTGTTTTTTTTATCCCCAACTGCATGAAATAATTATGCCTCATTTCCTTTTCATGAATTTTTATGGTTATGACGCATGTTACAGGGCAAAGGGAACAAATGCAGTCATTTCAGTAGAACAAGCCTAGATTTAATGGCAGATTTCCGCACAGTCAATTAAACACGACTGAACACAGAAGAGCCGATCCTCAACGCTGATCTCCCTGTCACACTGAGATTTAGCTCTGCTAGGCTCCACGCTGGAAATCTCTTATCGTCGGCAAGGACCAAAACAGAATTAATGAGAGCTGAAGGACTGAATGCTGTTCATCCAAACAAAAGCTGTCATGAGAGGTCAGCGGGACAGGGGAGGTTAAGGACAGGTGGAAAAGGAGAGAGAAAGGACGGGTGTTACAGCCGTCTGTGGGACTTGGGGTTCAGTTGCAGATATGGGGCCCTATCTTGCCATAAACAATCCTAACACTTCCTGGTGGACAAACACAAACTAGAAAATACCTGGATAAGCTTTCCATTCCCATTAATCTAGTGAAGAAATGGTGCAGAAATGACATACCTGTATACAGTAAGTGCTGGAAATCAATAAAGAACATTAATTTGAGATGTGTGCAACACAAAATCAAATAACACAAGAACAACACGAAAACAAATAAGCACTTAAAGGGTTAGTTCACCCAAAAATGAAAATTTTGTCAGTAATTACTTACCCTCATGTTGTTCCAACCGCGTAAGACCTTCGTTCATCTTCGGAACATAAATTAAGATATTTTTGATTAAATCTGAGAGCTGATCACTCCTCCATAGGCTGCTAGGTGACCGAAACTTGCTGGCCCAGAAAAGTTATTAAAGACATCGTTAATATAGTCCAAGTGACTCCAGTGGCTTAATCTTAAGTATATCAAGCGACGAGAATACTTTTTGTGCGCAAAAACAAACAAAAATAACGACTTTATTCCACTATTCATTTCCTTCTCTCTGGGCCTCTAGTTGGTTCGCGTAGTGTTTAAGCGCAGCGCGTCTGTGTTGTACGTCACCACGAAGGCTCACTATAGGCCAACGCTGGTCATGTGTGATACGTGGTGACGTGTAACACAGACGCGCTACGCAAAAACACTACGTGAACCAACTAGAGGCCCAGAGAGAAGGAAATGAATAGTGGAATAAAGTCGTTATTTTTGTTTGTTTTTGCGCACAAAAAGTATTCTCGTCGCTTGATATACTTAAGATTAAGCCACTGGAGTCACTTGGACTATATTAACGATCTCTTTAATAACTTTTCTGGGCCAGCAAGTTTCAGTCCCTTAGAAGCCTATGGAGGAGTGATCAGCTCTCAGATTTCATCAAAAATATCTTAATTTGTGTTCCGAAGATGAACGAAGGACTTGCGGGGTTGGAACAACATGAGGGTGAGTAATTACTGACAGAATTTTCATTTTTGGGTGAACTAACCCTTTAAAGGGACTGTGTGTAGGAATTTCTCCCATCTAGTGGTGAAATTGTATTTTGCATTCAAACGAATAATGCTCTCCAGCGCCTCACTTTTTCAAATGCGCGTTGCATCTACGGTAGCCGTTATGTGCCAAAAAGCTATGACAGGATGTCTTATAATAGCACTTCGAGTTTTCCTTCGGGTGAACAGGTTTGTTATTTAAAACAAACTGAAACTTGAAACAACGAAAAAAAGACTGCTACAGTATGAATTACTGACTGTGAAAAACATTAACTATGGTAATTAGTAGTAATGCCTTCTTTACTCATTATATTTTTTGAAGTACGTGCATTGTTAGATATCATCATCATCATCAGCGCATTCTCTAACGTTACTTTACTCAATAGCTGCTATTCATCAAAGAGCCTGTTCAACTTTTAACTATAAATGTTCTACTGTCTATATAATAAAGTACACAACCAAGCAATGAAAAAAAAGCTTGTAATTAAGACCGTAACATTGACTTACCTGTCGAGAAGAAAGCAGGCAACTTCAGCGTCTCTTTTGAAAGCTTTCTCCTGCATTAGCTATCCCGACATTAACCCTTGTTTTTGTAATCTCCGGTCACGTTTCCTTTTACGGTCTATTTTGGACTTTTCCAACGACGAGGACTCCTTATCCTGTGACTCAGCATATGTATGAATGAACGGTGTATAAATAACCGTGCAGTGCATCCTTTTAAACTTGCCGGTGCAGTGACAAGCGCCTCTCTCTGCTCTGCTCCTCCGCTTCTGCTGGCTTCAGTCACGTGACGCTGGCTCTGAACGAAACTCGTTGTGGAAACGCGTTGGCCTAGTACTTTTTGTCCCTCTCTGCTATTATAGTTTTTCAAGATGGCGGAACTACATGGAAGCCTCCGTGGACTTACCCGTCTCGTATATAAAGATAATAAATTCTTCGTTTACGAGAATTAGTCTGATCATTGGCATAGGTATTTGTACACCATTGAGGGCATATTTATTAATTAAAATATTGATTTTAGATAATAAAATACTTAAAGGGGGGGTACAATGGTGTTTCATGTATTCAGAGTTGTTTACAGTGTTAAAGAGATGGATTCTCATGCTAAACATGGGCAAAGTTTGAAAAAAATATTTTGACGAATAACGGAGAATTTCTATGCTGAAAATCTTACTTCCGGGTTGGTACAAGTTTCGGCTGGGTTTTTTTTAGATCGTGGATCTAATGACGTAGATCAGAGTGGAACTCCTTATATGAGCATTTCTCTCGGAAAAGCGCGGCCGCGCACACGTCGACTAGAGGAGAGCGAGACCGCGCACATCAACGCGCTTCAACAGGAAATCATCGGCAGCGCTGCATAGGATTTGTTCAAGAATGTCTCCAAAAAAGTGTGTATTTGGATGTGAGGGAAAGCTTACCGTGTCCAGCTTTCCAAAGAACCCAGTGTTACAGGAACAGTGGATGCAGTTTGTTTTTCCGGGGCAGCAACGGAGTGTAGGAAGTGCGGTTGTGTGTTCTGGTCGTTTCAGTGACGAATGTTTTATTAACAAGGCTCAGGTCGACGCTGGATTTGCAAATCGTGTGCTATTAAAACGTGGAGCGGTCCCAGTGATAAAAGACCCCATTCATGTAAGTACAACTGGATCAGATTTCTGTCTTTTGCTGGAAATCAAGAACTACCGCTTGACTCTATAGCTCCGCCTCCAGGACCTCGGCTTTTTCCGGAGAGAATCGGAAAGCTGTATTTTTCTTTTCTAAATATAATAAAACTAAACACTTTTTTGAGATATTAAGGATGCACTACTACTCTATAGGTACTCAAGATTAACATGAGATTAGGTAAAACTGTGCATGTTATGTACCCTTTAAAAAGCTACACATAGTCCCTTTAAGTGCTGCTGTAGCTGAGTTGAACTAGATGACAGTTCTTCTATAGTGTGGATGAATGCAGGGTGACGTTTGCAGGCGAGTAAGATTACTCGGCCTGTCCTGATATTGTCATGGGGAAAAACAGATGAAAGTTGAAACAGGATCCACTTGCAGAAGTTTTCAGGCTTTATTTGAACAAAGAACTCTATTTTACAAAAACATAACATTTCTTTTCACTGTTTTGCAGACGATGTACACATCTATTTGTCTGTAAAAAACAATGAGAAGGACACTGTCCAGCCTTTGTTGAACTGCTCGAGTGATCTCAAAATTTGGTTGGATCAGAATTTTCTCTGTCTCAATGATAATAAGACTGATATTGTTGTGTTTGGTCGTGCGGTGCATTTTAGTGCCTGTGTAGATGCTCTTGGTACTTTAGGTTCCCATATTCGACCTTTTACCAAGAATCTGGCTGTGATTTTTGACAGTGCTTCTAATTTTGACAAACAGATTAGTTTGGTTGTTAAAACCAGTTTTTTCCAGCTGAGACTTTTGGCTAAGGTCAAGCTCTTCCTGCTACGCAAAGACTTTGAAAGACCTGCACATGTAACCCAGACAGCAACATGTGTCGGCCCAGATCCGGGCCACATCTGGTACATGTGGATCCCACCCGTACCAGATGTGGGCCAGATCTGGGCGGACACTTTTAGGAATCATGTTTGGCAAAACATGCATTTTAGGGTTAACAGTTTTTGACATATTGAAATAACATGCTTGTTCAAGTCGTCAAGTCAAGTCAGCTTTGCATTTGATCAGGATCAGGATATTCAGTTGATATTAGGAACAGACAGTAATTTGTGGGTTTTTTACATATCAAGTATATGATGTTCATTAACACAAATTATGTAAGCACATACCGTATTTAGGTACAGGTAAAACTTTAAACAACATATTTTTTAGAAAAAATACTGAAGCATAAACTCTCTTTGGCGAACTGACATGTTTGGTTTTGTATAGTTTCGGTTCCCTAAAGTTTGTTTTTCCATTCCTGTTTCCTTTGTTCTCTAGTTTGTTTTTATGGTTATTAATTTCACCTGTGTCTTGTTTAGTCCCTTGCGTTTTTGTTTATTTAAGCTATCAGTCTTTTGTGCAGCGCTGTCTCTTTATGTAAAGTATACTATATATACTTTACAAGTGCTCTAGATCAATAATGAAAACATAATAGGTAAAAAAGGCACAAGAGCAGTAATGTCAGACAGGTCGAATTTTGAGTGTGAAATTCATTTATCTCATTTGGTAAGAAAGTCAGGCATGTAATGGCAAGCGAGCTTATCAAGTCAACCTGGACATCTCAGGCTACCATTGAAATAATTTACACACACTGCTGCCATGACAACTGAAAAGCAAATCCATGTGGAAAACAATCCAATCCATTTGTAATGCGGAGTGTTTCAGAAATGAGGAAGAGGAGAATCTGAGTGCAGCATAGCAGTTTATTAACACAATAACAAGGAAACATCCAAGCCACAGGAGACACAGGCAAAAACCAGAGTAAATCCAAAACAGAACTGAAAACAACATCATATATCTACTATAACACCAGAACATGCGAAACACTGGGGTATTTATACACAAGGGGTGATTGGCAAGCAAGACACACCTGGGAACAATCAGGTACAGAGTTGGACAAGTTACTTCCAAAATATATTACATTATATATCACTAGTTACTGTCATTTGAAAGTAATTAGTTACATTACAATATTACTGTCTCTGAATTGTAATGCGTTACACTAATTTTGCGTTACTTTCACCAAAATAGCCACAGAAGTATGACTAGGTATTTAAAAATGCAAAAATTTTGTTTATTGCTGCTCATTATACATCCAGTGGAGGGCGAGGTGGTTTAGCATAATGACTGTGTAGACCACGTGATTCCCCCCTATTAAAACCACTAGCTTATACACTCACCTAAAGGATTATTAGGAACACCTGTTCAATTTCTCATTAATGCAATTATCTAATCAACCAATCACATGGCAGTTGCTTCTATGCATTTAGGGGTGTGGTCCTGGTCAAGACAATCTCCTGAACTCCAAACTGAATGTCAGAATGGGAAAGAAAGGTGATTTAAGCAATTTTGAGCGTGGCATGGTTGTTGGTGCCAGACGGGCCGGTCTGAGTATTTCACAATCTGCTCAGTTACTGGGATTTTCACGCACAACCATTTCTAGGGTTTACAAAGAATGGTGTGAAAAGGGAAAAACATCCAGTATGCGGCAGTCCTGTGGGCAAAAATGCCTTGTTGATGCTAGAGGTCAGAGGAGAATGGGCCGACTGATTCAAGCTGATAGAAGAGCAACTTTGACTGAAATAACCACTCGTTACAACCGAGGTATGCAGCAAAGCATTTGTGAAGCCACAACACGCACAACCTTGAGGCGGATGGGCTACAACAGCAGAAGACCCCACCGGGTATCACTCATCTCCACTACAAATAGGAAAAAGAGGCTACAATTTGCACGAGCTCACCAAAATTGGACAGTTGAAGACTGGAAAAGTGTTGCCTGGTCTGATGAGTCTCGATTTCTGTTGAGACATTCAGATGGTAGAGTCAGAATTTGGCGTAAACAGAATGAGAACATGGATCCATCATGCCTTGTTACCACTGTGCAGGCTGGTGGTGGTGGTGTAATGGTGTGGGGGATGTTTTCTTGGCACACTTTAGGCCCCTTAGTGCCAATTGGGCATTGTTTAAATGCCACGGCCTACCTGAGCATTGTTTCTGACCATGTCCATCCCTTTATGACCACCATGTACCCATCCTCTGATGGCTACTTCCAGCAGGATAATGCACCATGTCACAAAGCTTGAATAATTTTAAATTGGTTTCTTGAACATGACAATGAGTTCACTGTACTAAAATGGCCCCCACAGTCACCAGATCTCAACCCAATGGAGCATCTTTGGGATGTGGTGGAACGGGAGCTTCGTGCCCTGGATGTGCATCCCACAAATCTCCATCAACTGCAAGATGCTATCCTATCAATATGGGCCAACATTTCTAAAGAATGCTTTCAGCACCTTGTTGAATCAATGCCACGTAGAATTAAGGCAGTTCTGAAGGCGAAAGGGGGTCAAACACAGTATTAGTATGGTGTTCTACTGACAGTACTTTGATTATGGTTGCACTTGCACTTATTGTTTGCACTTATTAAGACTAAGAAAAAACTGTTATTTACTTTTGTTATTTATACTGTTTTTATTTCTATGTTCAATTTGTGGAAAGGAGTTCAATTAGGAGGTCACACACAGCCTCAGTCAGTAGTTCTGGAAGCTCATAATTAATGTAGAGTAAGGTCTGAAGAGACTGAATTCATACAGGAGAAAAGCCCGTCAGTTGAGTTTGTGGCAAAAACTTTTGCAGTGCTTGTATATTGTTGTCACGTCTTGTTTTGGTTCATGTTTCATGTCTTGTCACGTGATTCCCTGTGTTAGTCATGTGATCCTGCCATGTTGTTCCCCATGTGATTGGGTCATGTTGTCATTGGTTGATTGTTTCATTGTGCACAGGTGTCCCTTGTCTTGTCATTAGTCCTTGTATATTTAAGCCCTCATGTTTGCCTTGTTCCTTGTCAAGTATTGTTTCGTGTAACCTCGGTTGGAAAGCTCCATGTCCATGATAAAACTGCATTGGGTTCTGCAACTTGCCTTCAGTGGACATTGTTATAGAATTGACCGACAACAATTAACTCAGCAATTGCCCTCCTTGGTCTTCGTCAAGACAAACGGGCCATCAAGGATTATGTGGCAGACTTTTGTGAACTGTGTCATCAAGTTGACTTCAATGAGATTGCCCTCAAGGACATTTTTAGAGTGGGTCTCAATAAACCTATCCGGTCTTGTTTGCCAGTGGGGAAAATTCACTTTTCCCTGGCCCAATACTCTGCCCTTTTATTAAGCGGCTCAACGCTTACTGTGGGTTTTGCGGATAAGGAGCCCCGCAAAGCCAGAGACTCTTCACGTCATGCCTGCCAAGCCTGTGTCTTCGGACAAGATGGCCACCGTGCCTGAGTCCGCTCCGGAAGATGCAGCGCGGATCATAGTGGCCATTTTGTGTGTGTGGGCAGCACCAGAGACAATTTATATAAGAGACATGCCACTTCCTCAATCCTCAATACAATTATATAAGGAAAACCCGTAACGGCAAAGATGGCGGTTGTATGCACATGTCCTGCCCCTCCCGCTGGAAAGCCAATCATCTGCTTTTAACAGTCAGCAGCTGACCACTAAGGAGCGAATGTACAGTGACGTGACATAACTGCCATATTCAACCTGTGCTTTCGCGCTGTGGCTGGCGCTGAGCCAAAGACGGACGCGCTCAGCGCTTGTCATAGGCTATATCACAACTGTTCAGTGTTTTTAACCACATAATGTTTATTTTAGGTTTCAGACATTTAAATATAATTGTTTAAGTGCTTGGCACAACACCGGCATTCTGGATAGAGACGTAAATGAAGTTGGTGTCGTGAACGTGAACCCTTGCGCATGCGTAGTAAAAGTATAACCTGTGGGGGAAAAGGCGTTTTAAACCTTATTTTGGGGCAAAGTCATCAAACTTTTTCAGCTATTTTTATCATATTTTACTGCTGTTTCTATATATGCAGTTTTTATGTCCCGGTGACCAGTGAAAATGCAGTTCTGACTCTCTGCCCATTCATTTAGATAGGAGCCTGGTCTTGTTAGTCCGAAATAGCTGCCCGGAGGCGTTGCCAAGATGGCGGCCGAGTGGCACGACTTGCCTAAAAGGACTTTGGCAGCACACACGTCTCGTCCCAAGATGGCCGCCACCATTCCAGAGCCACTCCACGCCAAGGCCGCGCCTCCCACACTTTATGTTTGATCACGCTTTGTAAATAAACTGCACTTTTTTTTTTTTTTTTTTTGATTTCTTTATTTAAAAGGGACAACGCACATTAATCAACATGAGTACAAAGTCCAACATGTAAATGTGCCATATTTAGCCATACAGGCTAATTTTCATTGCAGTTTCTAGCAGATTGATGGTTAAAAAAACAATAAATAAACTACAACAATACAATAAATACATATCAATAAGAAAGCCTTAGATATAGATAAGTAAGAATAACACAACCACTATTCCCGATCAGGACAACTGGCAGGTTGATGGCATGAAAAAAAACAAAAACAAAAAAAAAACAACCTTTTTTTGGGTTCTCTACAAACTTGCCTCCAGTGGATGATTGTTACAATTGTTGTCTTTAACACTCGTAAAGTAGAACTGAAATGACATTCATTACAAGATTATTAGTTAAAACATTTAAAAATGCACCTGCAGACTATTTTTCCAGTTATGAATTTTGTCACTGAGGATTTCTATAAAAATCTCGTCTCGTTCTTGTGAACCCAATCTCGTGTCTCGTCTCGTGAGATAAGTGTCTCGTCACACCCCTAAATAATATTTTATTGTAAATATGTATAGCCTTGTTAAAAATAATTTTCTATAAAAATATAAGATATGTAAGGGATAATGTAGAGCGAGGCGGTTGTTATAGCGAATACAAACCCGACAGGCTGATCGGGACCCCGACGCGAAGCTACCTACCAAATAAATCAATAATTTGACACAAAATATTGGTTTAAAAAGGAGTTTATTGATTTAAAAAGGAGTTTATTGATTTAAAAAAGATTGTATTGCTTCCGCTAAAGAAAATAGTCCGTTCCGTCTCTACGGTTAGAATCCTGCGTCCATAGCAACGCTCTGTTTATCATGGCAACGGTGTGTTATACTTCACAGTGGTCTGTTATAAAGAAATAACACACCGCATTCTACATTAGAATTCAACCAAGCCAAGTAATAAATAAATATAATATGAATATAAAAAATAAAATTATTCATAAATTAATTTAGACTTAATTTTTAGTACAGTATAATTACATGTAATATAATAACTGTATATAATATATAATTTCTCTTTTTTTCGTTTTACTCTAATGCCACTATTGGATAAAAGTAATGCACCTATCTTACTTGTATCTATCTATGTTTAGAGTTTAGTTAGCTTTCATGCATTTTTTTTTTTTTTTTTTTAAACGAATTACTACTTCAACTTCATTAATATTTTGTAAATTTGTCAGATTCTAAGTTTAACCTAACCTTGTGAGGACTAGCTGGTCTTCATGAATTTATTTGATGGGCCATTAAGACGACGACACTGCTTGAAATATTTATCCACTGGAGAGAAGGGATACTATTTTAATGCAGTCAAACATCTAGAATGAAAGACATCAGACAGGACAGAACAGAAGAAATGTAGACTTGACTGGTTTGCACTGGCCCATTAGCCCCTGCTGGTAGAGGCTGGAACTACTACATTCTGGGGGCAAATACGTAAGGGATAATGCAGAGCCTCGCTCTACATTATCCCGCTTATTACATGGCTACCTACCAAATATATCAATAATTTGACACAAAATATTGATTTAAAAAGGAGTTTATTGATTTATAACCGATTGTATTTCTTCTGCTAAAGAAAATAGTCCGTTCCGTCTCTACGGTTGCCTCCGAAGTCCATTAATACCTGACAATGGACACCTCGAAGGGCATTAACCCGCTTATACCATGGTCACTTGCCAAATAACACATTTTTAAAACATTAGTTTATATTTTAATTAGTTTTACAATCGAAATCTAAAGTTTTTACAAACAATAACTTGGTTTCCCTGGTTACGCCTGACGGTTTATTTACTAGGTGTCCTCTATCACTTTTTAATGGACACCTTGCAGCCAATCAGAATCGAGTATTCACCCAGACCATGGTATAACAAGAAATAACACATCGCATTCTACATTAGAATTCAACCAAGCCATGTAATAAAGTATAATAATCCATTTGTTTGGATTCGGAAGCAATTCTCAAGCAGTTTTTGTGATCCCTCTGTATGTAAACTTGACCTCAGCTGCATTGTACCAGTAGCTGATAGACTTCAAAACTCCTAAGAGACTCTTTGACAGTATATATATATATTTTAAGTTTATTCTCACATTTATTTGTGTTGCTTCTTTATCTCTTTCATATTAGACTACTTTATATATTTTCTTATTTAATTTTATATATCCATACACCAGTAACTCTCCATGTTTCTCTGCTGTGTTGTCTTCAGTTAGAGATAAAGAAATGTTTCAGTATGAAATGAGAGATCTTTAATGTCACAGGATGATGTCATGAAGCAGTTGTTTTCCATTGCCTTTGCGTTGCTATGATAACTTCTTGATATAGTGCTGGTCAGATGAAGTCCGACTGAGCATCAATAAAGAGGCAACTAAGATGATCAAATAAGCTCATTTTTACCATCACTTCATCTCATGTTTCATCTCTGCCTCGTGGTGTTGATGAGTGTTGATTATACTTGAAATCAAACCAACAGTGTGAGTAACATCCGAGCGTTCTCGATATCTAATGAGACACTCTCCACTGTAACCTCTAAACAAATATTTGCTGAAGAGCTGTCATCATGCTAAATAATGCTGTGATCCTATCCAACGCTGTTTCCATGACAACTCATTCCCGCAACATCATCCCCACTATGGAGATATTTCAGTCTGCTTCATGAGAAGGTTAACATTCAGTATTCAATATACTGAATAACCACAAAAGTAACAACTACGATATAAACTACGACCAAAAAAGGAATGTTTGCAAAATTGTGTTCATTTTGTCATTTTAATTGTGACATTTTGTTACATACTACACCGTAAAATATCACCCAACATTTCAAATATTTAGAAATCTGAATATTACTGGACCGATTGGAGACTTTTGGTCTTAACTGAATAAATCATTGTAAAAGAAAATGAGTTTCTGCATCTTGACTATTGGCCTTATTTAGGCTACTAAAGCTTTTACATCTTTTACACTGGTATATTTTACACACAAAAAAAAAGTTTAAATTTCAGAAATGCAAAGCACTCAAAATAACCAGCTAATTGAAACAGGGTTTCCAAAATTCACAAAATCTGATAAAGTCATGGAAATGTTTATTCAATATATTTTTTTCCTAGTTGTTCAACTCTAGACGCTAGAAATCTGTCAGTGCAATCTATATAAAAGGATTTATAAAAATCTTTATCCAGGAATCATAAAGGATTGGAAAAAGGGTTAGGTGTCGATAGTGTCAGGCTAAATGATAGCAGGCAAACAGTGAACATCATGTGTTTTAGGAGCTGTGCTGTCTGTAATGAAGTAATCTAACTGTGTGTGGTGTGTTAGTGCATGCACGTCTGATTTCCTCTGCGTTCGTCAGAGTTATGAAGCCGCACCTGAGACCCGAACCAACAGCTGTGCCTGCTGTGTGCTGGTTACTACTGTTACATTAGCATAACATCGCATTATTATACTTCCAAAAATATACGAGTGATGATCACCATTGTGATTCTACCGAACAAAGCTGGAAAAGTCCCGAGGGCAGAAATCATCTGTGATGGGGGAACTGTGAGAGCCAGCTGAGGATCCACACTGCTGTATATCTATGCCTGATTATCTCTAATGTAATCTCTCTGATTCTGACAGTGTGTGTGTGTGTGTGTAGCCTACTTGTACAACTATCTTTGTGAGGAGGACCAGTTTGAGTTTTAGACCATTAAGAGAGTAAAGTGAGGACATTTTGGCCGGTCCTCACTTTCTGAGAGCCTTTAAAATACCTATTTGAGGGTCAAGACTTGGTTTTAGGGATAAGGTTATAATGAGGTTAAAGGGATACTCCACTTTTTTTTTGGAAATAGGCTCATTTTACAACTCTCCCAGATTTAAACAGTTGAGTTTTACCGTTTTCGAATCCATTCAGTCGATCTCCGGGTCTGGCGGTACCACTTTTAGCATAGCTTAGCATAGATCATTGAATCGGACAAGACCATTAGCATCTGGTCAAAAATGACCAAAGAGTTTCTATATTTTTACTATTTAATACTTGACTCTTCTGTAGTTACATCGTGTACTAAGACCGACGGAAAATGAAAAGTTGCGATTTTCTAGGCTGATATGGCTAGGAACTATACTCTCATTCCTGCGTAATAATCAAGAAACTTTGCTGCCGTACCATGAGTCCAGCAGGCGTAATGATATGAGAGTCCAGCAGGCGTAATGATATGACGCAGCGCCTGAAAATAGTCCCCAGCTCGGTAACTTCCAACTTGACCGGGACTAAATTTGTGTAGTTTCAGCCGGCAAATTAGGTAAAGTTAGTGGATTTTCCTGTGTGATTAGCCATGGTTCTGTGCGTAGTAAAGGGCTGTGATAATAAGTCGAGGGGATACTCTACCGGCGTCATGTTTCACAGAATACCAGTGAACAACAAGGAACTAAACAATCAATGGTTGGGTGCTCTGAACATTGATCTCAAAACACCGGTAGAATCGATCAAGAAATGGCGTGTTTGCTCAGAGCATTTTGGACCAGATGACTATAAAGAAAACAAGGACAGTACGGCACGGCGTCTAAAGGATACGGCCATCCCAACAATCTTCAGAGAACAGACAGGTCCAAGTGTATCATCACCACCCATGGCTGTAAGTATAACCATTTTATTTTTTGTTAACTTGAACCAGTTGATTGAAAAAGCACTGCCGTTGTCTTTATCTTCCTGTGAAATGCAATCAATGAGTGCCAAGTGTAATAAAAGGAAACTTCGGTATTGTTTATCTGTTTCTATAGTATAAAATAGTGATGTCACTCTATATGGAAATAGGGGTCCACGCGCACCCCCCGGCTTTTTTAATGCCACCTGAATTTTTTTTCTACATCCTTAAAGTGTCTATTTTCAGAATCTGCCGGGTACCAAGCTGAAATAATGTCCCAAAGGCTTCATTTTTAACCCTTTGCTGCACCCGACCGGAACCCGAAAAATCAAAAAATGATGTAGAAAGTGGCATGGTACCAACCCACTGCCACCAACTGCCAACTGCAAAGCCCCAACATTCCCAAACTGGCCGTTAGTCAACTTTTTGGACCTTTTTTGGAATTTTTAATTTTTTTAAGTTAATTTGCTTCAAAAGTAAAGCTATTTTCAGTTTCTTCAGGTTCAGGATAGGTGCAGTAAAAGGTTCAAATAAACCCCATTTCAGGCTGCTATTAGTATAATAAAAACGTTGTCAAATGTTGTTTTTGACTATAGATGGTCAAGATGTTGTAAAATATAACAAATAACAATTTCCCTGGGTCAGAATTGTATGGAAAAATGTGTCCATTTGTCTCTGTGAGTTGTTTACATCAAAAGTTATGGCACTTTATATCACATTAGATTTTTTTTAAAGGGTTAAAAATAAAGCATTTTGGACATTATTTCAGCTTGGTACCCAATTTAATCTTAAAATAAATATACACTTGAATGATAAAGAAATAACAGGTTGTGAAAAAAAAAATCACCCTATGCGCTTGAGAAAACGAAAATATAGTTGATCCTCTACACATCTTTGGCTATTTTTTTGCTATTTTTGTCCAGAAATAGGGTCAATATGTTGTCAAATGTAAAAAATAACCATTCCATTAAATTCCTGGGGTCAGAATTGTATGGGAAAATGTGTTCATTTGTCTCTGTATGTTGTTTACTTCAAATGTTATGCCACTTTCTACATCATTTTTTAGATTTTTCGGGTTCCGGTCGGGTGCAGCAAAGGGTTAAAAATGAAGCCTTTGGGACATTATTTCAGCTTGGCACCCGGCAGATTCTGAAAATAGACACTTTAAGGATTTAAAAAAATCAGGTGGCATAAAAAAAGCCGGGGGGTGCGCGTGGACCCCTATTTCCGTCTAGACTACACGTTATGTGCCGAAGCTATGCTAAGCTATGCTAAAAGTGGTACCGCCAGACCCGGAGATCGGCTGAATGGATTCGAAAGCGGTAAAACTGTTTAACTCTGGGGAAGTTGTAAAATGAGCCTATTTCCAAAAAAAGTGGAGTATCCCTTTAAGGGTCAGTTTAGGGTCAGGGGTCGGGTTAGGCACTTAGTTGTGATGGGTAAGGTTAGGGTAAGTGACTAGAGATTGCATTGTGTCAATGAATGTCCTGGTAAAGATAGATGTACGAGAGAGAGAGAGAGAGAGAGAGAGAGAGAGGGAGGGAGGAAGGCATTAAGCTTTAAATCTGGTCTCTTAACTTAGTAATGAGCCCCTCAGGGATGAAGATACTTCGGAAACACATGTCAGAAAGCCACACAGTCACAATTATTCCCTATATTCCTAACAGAGGCCCCCCCCCCCCCCCTTCTCAATTAAGACAACTTTATTTAGATGGGCTTCAATAGCCGTGTTTCCACTGTGAAAGGCCAGGCCAAAAACCAAAGGCCACAATCCCGACATCAGAGCGTCTCCTGGGGCTTGAGGAGTTGATCCGAGTCAGGAGACGCTCGACTCCGCTGCTCATTCCCCATCATACCAGACTACCAGCTAACTTCAACATTTAACACATTTTAAACCATTTCAGCTCAAAGCTCTCTTTCAGAAACCAGCGAGTGTTTGAAAATGACTTATTTGCGATCTGATGGGGATTATGATCGCAGTACGAGGCAGAAATATATTTATATGTGATGCTAAAGGCTAATTCCCTGCTGGGGAAAAAAAAAAGAGCTAAAACCAGTCTGTGGTCTGGTGGATCTTTGCTGGTTTAAGCTGGTCTTTCAGCTGGTCTCCCAGCTTGCCAAGACCAGCCTGGTCAGCTAAAAACATTATCCAAAACCATAGGTTGGTTTTAGCTGGGTTTTTTTTTCTTTTCTCAGCAGATTATGCTAACCATTGCGTATATAAAAATACATATATGTTTATGTTTACTGTAGAAGAACGTAGATCTATTATCTATTAGATAGATCTACTATATATACAGATGTACAAACAATATCAAACTATACAGATAAAATAGTTACACACAAGTGTTACAACTAACCCTCTGTCTGTTACAGTTAACCCCGCATATGGGCTAAGTTGTAACATCTGCACTTCTGTCACTTTCAGTGCAACTGTATGAAAATGGAAGGTCCTAGAAAAAAAACGTGAAGTGCTCATTTGTTGCAGAGATGTGTATGTTGCTTGTGTAGATTAATCTAACTTAATTATTTTTTAAATAATTGAGCTATAACCAAAATGTGTTACAGTAGGTTGTGCCCCGCTCTCCCCTACACATGACATGACTTGCCTTACTCCATCATACTGACATTTTGCTCATTCCTTTTGTATATTTTATTTTATTTTATTTTATTTACAAAAACATTTATACTTCTATAGAATATTCTTAGAGATTCTATACTTTCCACATTTATACAAATATGTATAGGCCTACATTTATTAACCAAACGTATGATTATTTCCCACACTTTATACTGGTCAACTTATCTAGTTTTCTTGTGATAGTATTTCGGTTCCTTTGTTACTGGCTGACCTGTTTCTAGTTAAGCTGATTATTTTCCTGTGTGTTGTTGTGCTGCTATTGTGGTTTCGTGGGAATGGGATATAGCCTAGGACACAATCATGAAGATCTGACTTTTCCCGTGTTTAAAGGGGACCTATTATGCAAAATTCACTTTTGCATGGTGTTTGGACATAAATATGTGTTGGAAGTGTGTACACACAACCACCCTACAGTGATAAAAATCCACTCACTCCTTTTTTATTAATCCCCATAAATCATAAGCAGTGTCTCACCATAATATGGCAAGCCGATTTAACTTTTATTCATTTCCAGGATACTAATTCTTGATATCAACAATTCAGTTTTTACTAGTTAAAATGATAGTTATTGATATCAGGAATTAGATTTTCTACTATAACAATGGCAATTTTTAATATCAGAAATTACATTTCCACTAGTAACAATGCTAATTCTTTGTATCCACAATTACATTTTCACTAGTATTCTTGATATCAACAATTTAATTTCAACTAGTAAAAACTATAATTCTTGATATCTGTAATTGTATTTTCACTAGTGAAATGTCACCATAGGCTGCCATTCAAAATCCATTGTTGATATCAAGAATCGATTTCTTACTAGTTGAAATTCCAATTTCACATATCAGAAATACAATTCTTACTGGTAAAAACCTTTATTTTTGATATCAAGAATTAATCTGTCACTAGTTGACATGTCTATTCTTGATATCAACAATTGAATTGCTACTAGTAACAATGTTCATTATCAATAATTCAGTTTTCACTAGTGACAATGTTAATTTCTGATATCATGAATGTGATTGTTACTAGTAAGAAAGCCATTTTAAATATCTGAAATTATATTGATATCAGAAATACATTTTCAGATATCAAAAATGAAAAATTTTACTAGTAGCAATTCAATTGTTGATATCAAGAATAGACATTTCAACTAGTGACAACTGAATTATTGATATCACTAATTCGCATTTTTACTAGTAACAATGTAATTATTGATATCAAAAATTATATTTCTACTAGTAAGAAATCAATTCTTGATATCAACGATTGATTTTGAATGGCAGCCTATGGTGACATTTCACTAGTGAAAATATAATTACAGATATCAACAATTACATTTTTGATATCAAGAATTAAATTGTTGATATCAAAAATGTAATTGTTGATATCAAAAATGTAATTCTTGATATCAACAATTAATATCCTGGAAATGAATAAAAGTTAAAACGGCTTGCCATACTATGACCTGTTTTCAGAATGCGGCTTTAGAGACGTCACTAAAGCCACAGGCCCCGCCCACGAGTGTTGACAGACACAGCCGTTTTAACATAGCCCCGCCCTGATCGAGTTGAACACATCCGCCATTGCTGCACTGACAAGGATGTCTCCCAAGCGTTCCCGGTGTTGTGTAACTGGATGTATTAATCCACACAGCTCTATATATTTACTCCCGAAATCTGAGCCGCTGAAGACGAGGTGGATTAATTTTGTTTTTGAAGAAAATGCTCCCTCAACTCAACCAAAATTCGTTTACGTCTGCTCGAATCATTTTACACCGGACTGCTTTTTGAATGAGGCTCAGTATAAAGCAGGTTTCGCAAAAAAGTTGGTCCTGAAGAATACAGCAGTGCCAACTGTCCGTGATCCAGCGACACATCTGGAAGTAAGTATTACGCGTTTGTTTTCCAAATTGCCTTTGAATTGGTCAAGTTCATAATAACATGTTAGACTTATAAAGTTTGTGATAGCACCATGAGTCTGGGCTATGTTGTTATTTTTTCATCGCGCTGATAGTGGAATCTTTATTGGTAAAGGACAGCACATCAGAACCAGCCAAACCAGAGGCGCGCGAATCTACCAGAACACATGAAAAGTGAAACCCAGTAACTTTGTTTTTGGTGAGCCTTTCTCTGCAAGCGTGTCAAACAAATAAGCCGATCAGATTTCGTTCCCCTTCTGGCGTAGGAAGAGGATCTTATTATAATATTAATCTGCACGTTTCACCCACGGAGCCGCCATTTGGGTTCGCAAGCGAGTCACCAGTTCCAACACAATGGCAAAAGTGCGAGCAAAGCATGCTAACTGTTCTGTCGTTGGCTGCACAGACGAGCACAGGACACTGTTCAGAGTCCCAGCCTCGGAGAAGACGAGAGAGCAGTGGGTTTGTTTCATTTTCAGCGGGAATCCCCCAGAAACCGTCAGCAAAAACCTGCTCGTGTGCGCGCATCACTTCAAGCCGGAGTGCTTTCGCAACCTTGGACAGTATAAAGCAGGATTTGCTTCAAAGTTGTTCGTGAACGAGGGAGCGATCCCAACTGAACGAGGCAAAGCTGCAGATGAAGGAAATGTAAGTATTATTAAGCAGTGGCGTCACTGGACTGATCAGTAGGGGCTCGAGTCCCGGATGTTTCTGGTCTGAAACGGGTCCCTGAGTTTGGGGGAAATTTGATACGAATGAAGTAAATATTGGTTGTTTAATAGTTCGGAGCTGTCGCTGACTGGTGGTTATTGTTGAGATCTGTCTCTCCCTCGCACAGCGGCAACACACACACACACACACACAGACACAGAGAGAGAGATATACGTCACGTACCACGTGAGTGATTTCAGCCTATCCTAGCAAGAGTTCCGCGCAACCTCAGTCAAAATAATAATAATAATAACGCGGTCAGTACAGCACAGACATTGACAAATAAATATCAAACGAGTCTTCTTTATTTTTGGCAGAACACGAAGAAAGGTATCTTTTAGCTGTTCTGAAGCTCTGTTAGGTGAAAACTACTAGAGTAAAATTAACTGACCTAATGAATGATGCAGACCCTTTTCACAGACTGTGATCACGCGTTTTTTATATTAAATTTTTTTTAAAATGTATGTACATGTATAACACTGTAATTTGTATTATATTACCTCTCAAGAAACTAGTTAATGCTGCTGTGAGTGTGTTTCTAATACAGCGGCTCTGAATGCCTTGTATCAATCTCCCTCTATTTTTTTACTCTTTTGAAAGTTGTGAAAAGACTTGTGGAGTTTTTCTTTTGCTATTTGACGGGAACACACAAAAAATATATTTAATGTAATCTCTCATTAACTAAACCCGTGATGTAAGCAGGTTCCAGCCCTTGGCGGTATAAAAACCATCTTGTTTCGTCAAAACCCACTGTAGCGAGTCAGGAGTTGGGATTGCTAGTATTGAAAACGGAGTATTTTAGCATCTAGTTATTTAGCATAGCATTTATATAGTTATTTAGATTATTTTGTGTAGCCTAGGTAGTTAATTAGCATAGTTGTTAGTGTAGTATTGTTAGAAGCATAGTAGCGTAGTATTGCATAAGTTAGGATAGCTTCAAGTCAGTGTAGATCTATCTGTATTTAGTCCAGTGGTCAGGATGGTACGTAGGTGTAGTGTTGCTGGTTGCAAAAGCACTGCTGGACTGCATGGCTTTCCAGCAGACTTGGAAATGAGGCGCCAGTGGTTGCATGCACTTGGCCTGGAAGACCGCGAGTTCCCGCCTAGAGCTGGAGTGTGCAACCTGCATTTTACGCGGGATTGCTTCTCCAACGCAATAGAGGTGGAAATGGGCTTCTCCACACAGCTCGCGCTGAAGAGAGACGCAGTGCCAAACGCTGCTCCTCCTGCGAGGACTCCAGCACCGCAGCGCCGTCTTGAGGTGAGTGAGCAGATATATTTTAATCACAATTCATGGTTAGGCTAAAGTTAGTCCTCTGGGGTCGACAAACGCGCCGGCGCATTTTGCTGGATTTTTTCACACAGCGGCAAAATATGAACATGCCTATAGAGAGCGCGCGCTATTGACATCAACTCGATAAAACTCATCAGATGCATGTACTTTACGTCGGATGCCGATCGCGATGCGGGAGTTAAGACCGCAGTTTGAGCCAGCGGCTCTGGCCCTGTGTCCACAGACAATTCACCCTCCTCCACTTCAGGTGAAGGTGGGGGAGAAAAGTCCTCGACTTCATATGACAGCTCTGTTGCAACCAAGGGGGTAATCTTTCAGAAAACACTGAAGCTTCCCCGGGCGCCGCCATTGATTAGCGGACCATCATCTGCTGTTAGCATCCCATTGACTCCCATTCATTTTGGCGTCACTTTGACAGCGAATAACTTTACATCTGAGGCGTTTAAAGACTCCATTTGTCCATTATTTATTTCTAAAGAAACACGAAAATGTATAAAAGGCTCCATTACCTTGTATCTTACGTCATGGCCCCGTAGAAGCAGTTTTTGTAAAAATAGGCTAACGATTGCGTCATAACCACGCGACTCTCTGTCGCACAGTAGAGAGATTACCGTATGGACAGGAGGAGAAGCTCGCGGGCGATCGGGGGGACGTGGAGGCAAAATGACAAAATAATTAATCAGAATACTTAGCAAAAGCTGCTCCTGCTCATGGACAGCTCCTCCTCACACTCTCCGTCTCTGTGAGATTCGGAAGGGAATGGTTCAGATTTCTCTCGGCACAGCCACTAGAAGACAGACGGGTTGCTCACGTCACATCTACGTCATCAAGCTCAGTGTGAGTCTGCGCAGTCGCTCAACCATCAGGAAGAAGTGCTTCTAATTGACTTCACTTTTCTCCGTTGAATCCAGTGGGGTCGCTGTGTCCATTTCTTATACTGTCTATGGTTGCAACGCTACTTGCGTCACTCCAGTCACTCTCCATTTTAGAGTCTGACAGCAGCTGTCAATCACTCCGTCACAGATGCACGCCAGTTGGTGGAGTCCGGCTCTGACCAGGGGTTTAGTTACCCTTTAAGTTGACCCAACTATGATGACTTCCGCTTGTGAGAAATCCGGAAATGTGAAAAGGGTCTATTGATATTTAATGACTTTTAAATGGCCAGGAATCGGGTTTCCTGACATTTATATTTGCCTGATTTCAATGCTGGGGAAATACATAAAGCAAAGCCTGAAAGCACACAAGCTAAATACAACATAGATCTAAATCTGGAAGATATCGCCCAGCCCTAAAAAGCAGTTAAAGCACTTAGGCATAACAAGCATATGACTTTCTGTATTATAAAAAGTAGTATTTAAGTTAAAAATCGATCAATGACATTTAAAATCCAACAAGGAGGAATATTAGTGCTATTTGGTAAAAAAAAAAAAAAAATGCAAAAGTAATGTAAATGTTTAACCACTAGATGTAACAGTCATAAGGATTTACAAACATATAATCAGTTTGTTTTTTTAATAAATAGAAATCTCAAGACATCAGCCGCAGAGTCGTGTAGTTTTCATTAGTAATAGGAAGAGTATTGTTTTAAGTTTTGATGCTTAACTTTCCAGATGGCAGTGGTGGCAGTGTCACAGATGGCAGTACCAATGACCTGCAACAGGATCAGTTACAATTGGATGCGGGTATGTGTGTGTGTGTGTGTGTGTGTGTGTGTGTGTGGTTCAGGTATATTGTTGGGAACTTATTATTCCTTCATCGAAGCAAAAACCAGGAGACTTGAGATGGATCTTATAAGCAGAAGAGATTTATTCTTCTAAGTCTGTAGTCTGTAGTTCATCATCATCAAGACTAACTCAAGACAGTTGCCTTGCAAATTTATAGACATTTAGGGGGAGGGATTTACATTGAGGTTGAACAAAGCATGCAAATTAAGTATACAGGTTTAGGTAAAACACCCTAGACTGAACATCTGGCCAATCCTAATTCAATCAGCATAACAGTCTATTGCATTGCAAATTGCATAGACGAATCATTCGTGTGCTAATCCCATCAGTCTGAGTGATACTGGGACTCAAAGAGCCATTAAAGACAAAAGGTGCGTCTTGGGGCTACTGGCTCGAGCCATTAACGACAAAAGGTGACTTATAATAGAGAAAACAGGTCTGGCAGAAACTGTTGATACCATTATCCTAACCTAACCTTAAAATGCTAACTTCAATGTACTCAACTTTTACTGTTGCAAACTAAATTAAACATTTAATAAATTTGTAATCCAACAATATCCTATATGCTATGGGGACAAATCATGTTTTAAGCTTATTTTTCTTACCCCACTGACAGATAATCGTACTTGTTTTTAAGCAAAATGCACTTATTTATATTTTTTTCCTCAGGAAAAAAGACTACTTTTGTCAGTTTGCTTATCAAGTAAATGCATCTTGATTTAAGAATATTTAGACATTTTGACTGGAAATAAGAAAAAAAAAACTACTAAGACAAGCATTTTATTGCAGTGTAAGGGGTAGAATATACAGTTTGTACAGTATTAAAATCTTTGTCTATGGAATATCCCCATAAAACATGAAAACTCAACATTTGTGGTGTGTGAGTGTGTGCATGTGTATGTAAATTAGGACTACAATATATAAAATTATGAATAACAGCATTTTTTTGTAGCTGTATCAGAAATTAGCTTTTTACATACAAATACATTATACTCTGTATTTTACTTTTGTATTGCAGATGAGTATGAGTTAGAGAGGCACAGAATCTAGCGAGAAACACGATGATTCAGGAACTTTGGAAATCAGGACAAAAACAAGTTCATCTCAAAGGAGATGCTTTCAGCAGAAATGCTTTGACAACAGAGATGCCACATCCTGCTATGCTTGCAGAAACAGAAGAGATAGTTTTCAAACTGGAAACGAGCTCTCGACAGTTTCAGAGAGCATGAAGCAAGTTCAGGACACAAGGCTTCAGTGCTTGCTTGGAAGAATTATAAAGCCAGTTTAACAGAAGGCAGTGTTGTTGAGAAAATTGAGAGTCCAGTTGATTAAACTGTTAGGGGGTTTACAGTTAAAGACCAGATATGATTAATTAAGACCAAGAGTTAGAAGTGCAGTCAATTGAAGACAAGAGTCAGAATTATAATAAATGAAAGAAAAGTTTTACTGAAGATAGTTTGCAGTTTCCTCAGCAGAAGTCAGCTTCAAGACTCACAGGAGTTCGTAGGCCGCTCCGCTTTCAGTTACAAAGACCACAGCAGATATTCCCTACGCCAAGCTCTAAGCTACGTCATTACTTCAGGTTGAAAGATTATGATTGGCTAAGAAATAGTAATTTTCCACACTTGAACTGATAGGCAGTAGCACATCTCCATAGTCTGTACGGCTGCCACCAGAACCCTGAGTCAGTGGTCCTCCGAGGTCACAAGACTGTGTCTAGGCATCAACATGTCGAACAATAAACAGGAGAGTCTTCTCACAACATCAAGATAACATGTTCTTTCTCTCAGTGAGAGGACACTTTAATCTAACAGTAAAGACTTTAGATGGTCACTCAACTATAGGTTTCAGTGACCCCTGTGACCTATAGTTGTCATGGTGAGCTACAAGAACAGATATATATATATACACACACTCACCTAAAGGATTATTAGGAACACCTGTTCAATTTCTCATTAATGCAATTATCTAATCAACCAATCACATGGCAGTTGCTTCAATGCATTTAGGGGTGTGGTCCTGGTCAAGACAATCTCCTGAACTCCAAACTGAATGTCAGAATGGGAAAGAAAGGTGATTTAAGCAATTTTGAGCGTGGCATGGTTGTTGGTGCCAGACGGGCCGGTCTGAGTATTTCACAATCTGCTCAGTTACTGGGATTTTCACGCACAACCATTTCTAGGGTTTACAAAGAATGGTGTGAAAAGGGAAAAACATCCAGTATGCGGCAGTCCTGTGGGCGAAAATGCCTTGTTGATGCTAGAGGTCAGAGGAGAATGGGCCGACTGATTCAAGCTGATAGAAGAGCAACTTTGACTGAAATAACCACTCGTTACAACCGAGGTATGCAGCAAAGCATTTGTGAAGCCACAGCACAACCTTGAGGCGGATGGGCTACAACAGCAGAAGACCCCACCGGGTACCACTCATCTCCACTACAAATAGGAAAAAGAGGCTACAATTTGCACGAGCTCACCAAAATTGGACAGTTGAAGACTGGAAAAATGTTGCCTGGTCTGATGAGTCTCGATTTCTGTTGAGACATTCAGATGGTAGAGTCAGAATTTGGCGTAAACAGAATGAGAACATGGATCCATCATGCCTTGTTACCACTGTGCAGGCTGGTGGTGGTGGTGTAATGGTGTGGGGGATGTTTTCTTGGCACACTTTAGGCCCCTTAGTGCCAATTGGGCATCATTTAAATGCCACGGCCTACCTGAGCATTGTTTCTGACCATGTCCATCCCTTTATGACCACCATGTGCCCATCCTCTGATGGCTACTTCCAGCAGGATAATGCACCATGTCACAAAGCTCGAATCATTTCAAATTGGTTTCTTGAACATGACAATGAGTTCACTGTACTAAAATGGCCCCCACAGTCACCAGATCTCAACCCAATAGAGCATCTTTGGGATGTGGTGGAACGGGAGCTTCGTGCCCTGGATGTGCATCCCACAAATCTCCATCAACTGCAAGATGCTATCCTATCAATATGGGCCAACAATTCTAAAGAATGCTTTCAGCACCTTGTTGAATCAATGCCACGTAGAATTAAGGCAGTTCTGAAGGCGAAAGGGGGTCAAACACAGTATTAGTATGGTGTTCCTAATAATCCTTTAGGTGAGTGTGTGTGTATATATATATATATATATATATATATATGTATGTATGTGTATGTTTCTTCAAGCATCTTGGAGACGTTCCCGCAGTTCTGCAGTTCTTCTGGATTTAGTCTGTCTCAGTTTCTTCTGTTTCTTCATGTAATCACAGACGGACTCGATGATGGTGAGATCAGATCAGACCGGCTGTTGTCACGTGTTGAAGACCTTTCTCAAATAAAACGAGTCCGTATTTCATTTCTGGAAGCCGGGCTGAATGAGCAAACACTGTTGCTGTATTCCTGGCATGGGCCAGACCCTCAGTCACCTCTCAGATAGTTCATACAGACATTAAAGAATACATGAAAATAACATTTCAGTAATCATACTGTAAAATCTCATAAGCCTGGAGAAGTTGATATCTTGAGAGCTGTTATCTTGGAAAAAGGAGGTTGCAAAAAGTATTTAATAAAAGGGGCAAATAATTGTTCCCAACGTGTTTTGGAGAAAAACATTTATTTTATAATGTGATTTTTTTCCCCCGCTTTCAGTTCTCTTACTTCAATGAAAGGTTCAATTTTTGCATTTTTTTTTAAAGTAAAATATCAAAAGGATAAACAACGCAGATTTATTTTTTACAGCCATCTTTGATCATATTTACCAAGGGGGCAAATAATTCTGACCAGCACTGTGTAGTGTGATACAACATGTGTTGATTATGTTTTCCATTGGGCTTTAGGCAAGCACATCTGTGCAGTTTGCTGATGCGGCCTGCCAGACGGACCCACCAATCACCCGCTCATGGATGAAGACTCGCACACCTCTCTTCAGAAGCACAGGTCTGATTTACTGTACATCTACATTTAATCATTTAGCAGACGCTTATCCAAAGTGACTTACAAATGAGGAGAGCAATAAAAGCAGTCAAATCAACAATAGGGCAACAATATGCAAATGACCAGTTTTAGTTAGACCAGCGTATCAAGCATTTATACACTACTGGTCTAAAGTTTTAGATCGGTAAGATTTTTTAATGTTTTTAAAAGAAGTGTCTTCTGCTCACCAAGGCTGCATTTATTTGATAAAAAAAAACTATTTAAAAAAATCAGTAATATTGTGAAATATTATGACAATTTAAAATGACTGTTTTCTATTTTAATATATTTTAAAGTGTAATTTATTCCTGTGATCAAAGCTGAATGTTCAGCATCATTACTCCAGTCTTCAGTGTCACATGATCCTTCAGAAATCACTCTAATATGAGGATTTGATGATCAAGAAACATTCATTATTATTATCAATGTTGAAAACAGTTGTGCACAATTTTTTTTCAAAATTCTTTGATGAATAGAAAGTTCAAAAGAACAGCATTTATTTAAAATAGAATATTTTCTAACATAAATTTACATTATAATAACATTTTAATTTTCTAACATTATTCAGCTTTGATCACAGAAATAAATTACACTTAAATTCACATAGAAAACAGCTGTTTTATAGAAAAGTAAGTGTTAATATTGAGTCAAATGTTGGCAAAATAGCGGTCTTATATAAAAACGTTTTTTTATTGTATTATAAATTCAATGTATTATTATGTTTTCCTCCGGTTAGTTTGATATGTATGCGATTACTGTTGTCATTCTTTATGGTTCAGCTGTAGCAAGTTGAAATTCTTTTAATTTGTAATTCTTAAGATGACACTGAATGCCTGTTGTGAATGATCAAAGGTGGCCCTGTGTCCTGCACCGATGTTGGCGTCGACTCCTCCGCGGTCAGAGCTTCAGGACCCTCACGCAAGAGACCCCGCTTGGACCTGAAGGAGGAAGAGGAAGAGGAGGAGGAGGTGCTTTATGAAGGTGGCTCATCTATGATCACTGAAGATCCACATGATCCTCTACACTCGCTCGCTTCGACCCAATCCACAAATGTGACGTGAGTTACATGATATTTGTCATTATCATTTTAAGATAAAAATAAAACAAATCTTCTATTTATCTCAGCTCGAACAGAGTGTGAATTGATTATTTTCCTGTGAAATATGTTCTGCTCTGATAGAACGGAGCCGTCCATTCCGATCCACAAGATGTCGAAGTACGTAGTGTATGAGCGCTGTCTACTGGAGCTGTTTGAGGCGTGCCCGAGGTGTGGACGAGCGTCGCGCCCCAAGACCAGGACCATGGGCACGTTCCTCAGAGTGGAGCAGAACTGCCCACATTGTGATTTCTCCAGGACGTGGAACAGTCAGCCGATTATTGGGTCCATTCCTGCCGGGAACCTTCAGCTCACTGCCGCAGTTTATACTTCAGGTGCCTCTTTCTTCACACTCGAGAAGGTAATGACAAACATCAACTGTGTATCAAATATTTCAATATATTTTTATTTTATTTTATTTTATTTTATTTTATTTTATTTTATTTTATTTTTATTTATTTATTTATTTTATTTTTATTTTTATTTTTATTTTTATTATTATTATTATTATTTTTTTTATTTTTTTTTTTATATGTGAGTAATGCTTGTCACATGTTGTTTGTTCTTAAGTTTATATCTGTTTTGATAGTATTGTCTGTATTGTCTATGTTGTCTTTTTTCCTTGCCCAGGGACCACAGATGTAAATTAGCTGTATAGCAAATTCTGGTACAGGGCTTGAACTGTGGTTCGCATTGTCCCTGTCAAATAAACGAATAAAATAAAAATAAATAAAAAATCTACCAAATAATGTTGCTATATAATGAATATACCTTATCTGACCTCAGATCTTCCAGGCGATGAATCTACCGCTGTACAAGTACGCCACCTTCCGAAGACTGGCGCGGAGATTCATCGAGCCTGCCATCGTGTGCAGGTGGAGGACGATGCAGGACGCCACGCTGGAGCAGCTTATTAGCCAACAGCAGAACGTCATGCTAGCTGGTGACATGAGGGCGGACTCGCCAGGTGTGTAGTTCTGAATGCATGTTTCATTGAAGAATAATGGGAAAGCAATTTTACACTTGTAAAAAAAAAATGTTTTTCAAAGGTCATTCTGCAAAATATGGCAGCTACACGATGATGGACCTGCGGAACAAGAAGATTATTGATCTTCAGCTGGTTCAGGTGAGCGGGAGGGCCAGCTGGGGAGAACGGGGAACAGTTTGGGTGTGCATGGGAGTTGGTTCTATGAAAACTGAAGGGAAAACAAAGATATGTGACCCTGCCTGTGAAAACCCAGCTAAAGTCATTTTTTTGTGATTCAATGTTTTCTACATAAAATCATCCTACACAATGTAAAGAACATTCTGTGAAAATATAACCTTGATATCTTTAATATTGACTGAGTAAGGCCATGTCAAAGATTTGCTAAAATTCGGCCTCAGAAAATCATATTTTTGATAAATTCCAATTTAAAAAGAGGTTATTTGTTAAAACTACAACACATTTGATCCATTGTTATCCTGCATATGTGCCATATAACACATTAAAGCTGAGATTCTCCTTTTTAGTGATATATGAGACATTCTTAAAGTTTTGTTAAACAGGTCTATTTATTATGATGTGCATGTCCAAAAAGCATAAAAACATTGAAACGAATGGGGGAGCTTGATCGTAGCAACAATTACCATGTCAATTCAGTGGAATGATTTGTATAACTTTATTATTAAAAAGTAATATCAGTGAAAAAAATGTCAATAATATATCAATTAAATAACAACATTTCTCATTCTCTTACTGGCCCATGGTGTAACATTGAGTAAATCTGGAGTAAAAAATAACTAAATAAATAAAATTTCAAGGGATAGTTTACCCAAAAACTACAATTCTGTCATCATTTACTCACCCACAAAACCGGTTAAATCATAATTTGGGGCAAATCCACCGAGATTGATATCAAGCAAGCTGTTAAAGCACGCAGCTATTTTCCGTTCCTGCTCATACTTCGGTGTCGCCATGTCAGATGTCAAAACAACGCATTACCATCCAGCAAATAACACGTAGCAGGCCAAAAATGTCCTTAAAATAAGTTGAATATTATTGGCAGAATACTGAGCTACAAAACAAATAAGCAGTTCTTAAAATATTGGCTATGACAAGAAAAAATCACCGGCTTAAACGCGGCTTAAATCTCTTTTTTTTTTTTTCTTCATTGTGTTGACCTGATTACCCCTCCCGGATTGATATTAAAGTCTGTTTTTACTCTTTCTAATAGAAAAGACACAGAAAAGAAGTTCCTGAACCGAATGATATAAGAATCAGTAGTGTTGTTGCGCGAAATAAACCCAGAGACGATTGAAATCAGTGTTTAGGAAGCCCACGTCCGGTTTTTTTTTTTTTTTGCGCAAAAGTATAACGTAGTGTCAATAAAATCATTAATTTCAGTATTTATCGTGTTATAAATGAAAATGTAAGTATTGCAACGATTGGTATAATCTATCATTTACAGCAATAAACACACATGGCCTATTTTTGTCATTTTTATGGCTATGACTACTTTGACGCTCGTTAACTCATAATTCGATTCTGCGACTTTAGCCGGGGTTTCACAGGCGGGGTCACATATGGGTTAAACTGTCATGAAATAAAATATTGGAATTAATGTAATTGAAGAGATGGCACTGAAAATGTTTTGCTAACATGGCGCTTTTTTTCCCTTTTATATCAGCGCAATGAAGTCGCTGGGAGTTGCCATATGGAGGTGGAGGGTCTGAAGAGAAGCCTTGCTCTTTTGGAGGAACGTGGCGTTACTTTGACTAGTATCGTGACCGACCGTCGTCCGCAAATTCAGAGATTCCTGAAGGAGGCCAGGATCAAGCACTACTACGATGTTTGGCATTTAGAAAAGAGTATGCTGTCCTCTTTTCTTTTTTTTACAATATTAGAGAGACTTAGGTAAGTAGTCTTGTATTTCATATACACTGTATATTTGCATAACTGAAATACACTTTTTGTATTGTTAGGACTGTCCAAAAAGTTGGTCCTGATTTCGAAGAACAAGGACTGTGTCATACTGAAGAAGTGGATTCATAGTATAAAACACCACATGTACTGGACAGCAGCTTCATCATCATCAGGGCCAGAGAGGGTGGCAAAGTGGACGTCCATCCTGAATCATATCCGAGATGTCCACGTCCACGAAGACCCTGCTTTCCCCCAGTGTCTGCATGCACCACGCACATCAAGGGACAAAAGCAAATGGTTGAAAGCAGGTGCGTTTGCCCAATTACTAGTTGAAATGTAAAGGTTGAGTGGACCCCTCATACAGACTATATTCACTATCACAATTTTCCAAACTTTGGTTGTGCATTTAGATTTTTAGATTATGGGAAAGTTTTTAACCATTAACACTTACTCATATGTACAGTGATTCTGTGTTCAACACATTTAATAATGTGGTATTACTCATGTTTTCATAGGAACAGAGGCCTTCATCAGAGTAGAGAAGGCCTTGACCAATAAGAGGATCTTAAAAGATGTGGAGAAGATGAGCGCGCACCACCAGACCTCGTCGCTCGAGGCTTTTCACAGCAGTATTTTACGCTTTGCGCCTAAGAACGCGGTATTTCCTTTTCTTGGAACGTTGTGCAGGTACATACACCATTGTTGCCGTCCTGAAATGAATTCAATTCATACATTGTGTTCAAGGGTTACACTTGTATTATTTGTCTTCTTAAGACTCTACCTGGCTGCCATGCACTTCAACGAAAATGCTGGGCGTCCCCAAGCAACATCATCAACCGGTGAGCTGCTATACAGATTGAACTTACCCAAGTCCAAGAAGGGAGAATTTTCCATGAAGCTTGTGAAAGTAGATCCAACGTACGGTAAGTTTTACAAGCTTTTATTGTAAAAACCACACCAAGCCAAGAAAACTTGCAAAGAGACCACGTGAACAATATAATATAAAATGCACTTTATTTAAATGTACAAAAGGCCTACTAGGGCATTAACCAATTGCAAGAAGTATGTAGTCAAGTTTTGTTTGTATTACAGATTATGTGGATGAACTGATGGACCTCATCTTTGAGAAGGTGTTTGAGGACCCTGGTCCATATGAGGCTGAGGTGCAGAAGATCCCCATCCCTGACGATCTCTCTGCCCAGTTTGAAAAGCCAGACAAGATGGAAGTGATAGCCTCATATGTGTCAAGGTTCAATCAAGGGCTGGTCTGAATCCCGAGCGTCGGGGAACTCCCGCGGCGTATGCTTAGCACTACCCATGAGGCCCAGGAAGCCCCAAACCCAGCTTACAAAGCTTCTGTGGGCCAGATGTCTGTAACGGCTGAGAACAGTGGAGAGAGAATCAGGACTGCTGGTTTGTTCAATTCTAACGTTGTTTCAAAAACGTGCAATACTTGCTGTACAAGACTTTAAAGATGGTTTTGTGTACTTTCAGAGTTTCATATACATGTTAACATTCATAAAGCTGTTCCCGTCTTGTTACACCTGTACAATTTAGCTAACATTGTTGGTAACCCAGTGTGCGAGTTGCCTTCAGAAAGAAACCTCCTTATGTAAAACACACATTGGTAGTGTGTGAGAAACACTCAGTAGTTTAGTTGTGTGGGTGAAGTGAGCCTGTGGCCCGGCGTCCGGTGCTCTATGGGATCAGACTTTCTTCGGTCATTACTGTAGATGATGCAGAAGATGCACAGCATGGCATTTAAAGTGGCCTTCAGGAAAAACAAAGGCTATGAGAAGAGGCACAGGAAACAAGTGACAGCGGTGTGAGAATAAACTTTACAAAATATACTGTCAAAGAGTCTCTCAGGATAAAAGCGTCTGCTAAATAATTGAGAGCGAATGTAAATGTCATTCTAGCCTGCAAACATGTGCTGTCTGTATGATTACGTGTGCATTTAAGCACATAAGAGTTTCTTTTATTATTCATACCACAACACCAAATAAGAGTTTTACAGAAATTGTATACTATGTATAATCTTTAAAAGAGAGATTCTAAAATATTCTAAAAAGTGTCTCTTCATTTCATTCTAAATTGACAGCAATATATTTTTTAATGTCTGGAAACTTTAAAAAAAATAGTGTAATTAAATGGACTGTGCTGACTACTATCCCTCGGGTGAGAATCGAGGACGAACAAAGCGTACCAGTTTCTTTCAGTCAGTCTCACGAATGCATCATAATGATGACATCCAGCTTCCTCAGTCGAATGTGCTTCAGCAGCAGTGATCGTCTTACATGTGCATAAAAACAACCAAAAAGGTTGATGACGTGTACTCGATTTTCTGCCAATGATTTATTGGTGTGTGTTTACACACGTGCATCAGACACCGGTCGCGCTGATGGCGTTCCCCATAGCTTCAGTCCAAAATGCAGTGTTGATTTCCACTTTGGAAGGGAACTCAGTAACACCTCAAGACTGATTTTTCATTGTTTATAGTCAATTCTATTAAAATTATTAATTGCATTACTTAGTATTAACTGCAAAAATACAAATCTGTTGATGCATTTATTTAAAAAAGTTTAATGAGCAAAAAGAGTTCATTGTGAGGACCACATTAGATTACAGTAATGACCTTGAGGCAATGAATTTACTCAAATTATTTTAGCATGTTAAACTCGTTGCAGTGCAGTCCTGAAAATCATCATCTTCACCCAGATGCGTCTACAGTCTGAAACACACAAAAACAAATAGAAAACTGACAAAAAAAATGTTCGTCAAATCATAAAGCTGGGCACACAAATGAGAATACACATAAGAATGCTTATTAAATCTCTTCCACTGACATTTATCTGGGGAAACTAGTAATCTACTGCCAGCTCTGCTCTCTATTCATCTAGTCTGCGAGCAGTGGAGATGTGGGTCTGTGTGTTCCTCAGGCTACGGGACACTGAAGACGGCCATAGCTGATGTTCTGCTTTACAGACAGCTAACAGAGATCTGGAGGCTTAAATGTTGGCAAAGAGGATCTCCAAACACCAAGAAAATAAGTATGAGAAAAGGCTAAAATGCTGAATTCTGTTTACCTACATGCATGTCACACTCAAACTGTGAAGAGAAACTGCCATGAAGGATGTAAAATCATTTTCATCTCGAAAAATTCATGCAGAGAAAATAATCTGGCATCGCACAGATGAAGAAGGAAAATACAGTTGTCACAAAAGCAATATGGGAGTGTAGAATCAACAAGAGAGGAGAAAACAAAACTCACATCTGTCCTCTTCCCAGTAATTACAACTACAGCATTTTTTGTGCATGATTTTACTTGGATGACGTATTTATGAATGAGCTTGATTAGTTAGAACATTTATGTCCTGATATTTCAGATGGGCCTTTTGTTAGGCTCAAAAGCTTTTCTGACCCACTGATAATTATAATAAAGAACTGAATGTGGAAAAATCGACGTCATTCAGTTCTTACTGCTGGCAATTGCATTAGCATGCATGCCTTTTTTTGGTTTGTTTTTGAAGGCTGGGGCATTTTTCCAAATAAGTCTGAAATTTCCATTTATAGAGGGGCAGTGGCTGCTAATTAAAGTCAAATCTCTTTTTTTCTCTTGTTTGGAAGCTAAGCCAGTGCCTCCAGCAAAATAAACCCCCAACCACCTCTAATAAATATTTATTCAGAGAAAGCTGTAATTATGCTTTTCAGAACGCTTTTATGAGGGTTTTTTATACATAATTATCTCCACATCATTTTGTCTAAAATGGGATCATAATGGAATCAAAGTGTTTATGAAGATAATGTTATCCATTATGTTTGTCATAGAATTGTATGTATAAATAGTTTTAATTGGGAAAAGGACTGTGCTGAACACTTGAGATATATTTCCACTGAGTGATTTCCACAATTATTAGTTTTACGAAATCTTCTCCTTCCATGAAATAATCCACGGAGATTAAACTGTTTGTGGATATTAAAATCCCAGCTGTTTCTCATCCTAATAATGTCCACCCATGAACTTGTTAAAGTGGGCTTTCTAGTGAACTGTAACTGCTGTCACATCATAAAAGTAGCTCATTCTCTTCATCTTTATAAACTAATTTGAGTGGGGGGGAAAACGCCATATAAATGTCAAAGAGATGACTCACTGTATCACAAATGGCTTTTGTTCATCTGTGAGCTCCAGCACACAAACCAAAATGATGATGACACTAGACACCTCATAGTTACAAAAATACACTAAATTTTCACTTGTCACATTTCCCATCTTGTTTCTCCCTGTCATAGTTCCCTTGCTCATTGATCACCTTTAAGTTACTGATCACCTGAACCTGTCCTTCATTACCACACCAATCAACACCAATATAAAGACTCTCTCAGTCATTGTCTGATCTCCAATACGCAATACAGACTCATCTTCGCTAAACCCTTTGGAATATGTACCTGTACTCTACTGTGCTACTTACCTGGTCTCCATCACAGTTATCCTGTTCTCCAACCTCATCTATATTCCCACCTTGTGTGTATGCATGTGTGTGCGTGTGCTCACTCCCCTAGAATCTTTATCTTGCTACTTAACTGTTTGCTGTTCTTATCCACATTCATTTCATCTGGGTTTCCATGACAGAAGACCAGACCAACCCAGCTGGCAAAGAGATGCCTCCATTTCACCGAGACGAACAGCTGCTCTTACTGTCCCAAGATGGCCGCCCTTTGCCAGAGTACTGAAATTCTGTGGACCATGAGCTATGGTGAATTTCAGTGAGGTTGCTTTAAAGAACTATTTTCAAGCAGGTTTGGATGAGCCAGTTTAGTGGTCCCAGGGCTCCTCACTCAGTCCGGTGGTCCCTAGGTCCTGGTAGTCCCCAAGTCTGGTTTTCCTGGGTCTGGTGGTCCCCAAGTCTGGTTGTCACCAAGTCTGGTTGTCCTGGGTCTGGTGGTCCCCAAGTCTGGTTGTCCTGGGTCCGGTGGTCCCCAAGTCTGGTTGTCATGGGTCCGGTGGTCCCCAAGTCTGGTTGTCATGGGTCCGGTGGTCCCCAAGTCTGGTTGTCCTGGGTCTGGTGGTCCCCAAGTCTGGTTGTCCTGGGTCCGGTGATCCCCAAGGCTGGTTTTCTTGGGTCCGGTGGTCCCCAAGTCTGGTTGTCATGGGTCCGGTGGTCCCCAAGTCTGGTTTTCCTGGGTTTGGTGGTCACCAAGTCTGGTTGTCACCAAGTCTGGTTGTCCTGGGTTTGGTGGTCCCCAAGTCTGGTTGTCCTGGGTCCGGTGATCCCCAAGTCTGGTTGTCCTGGGTCCGGTGATCCCCAAGGCTGGTTGTCTTGGGTCCGGTGATCCCCAAGGCTGGTTGTCTTGGGTCCGGTGGTCCCCAAGTCTGGTTGTCCTGGGTTTGGTGGTCCCCAAGTCTGGTTTTCCTGGGTCCGGTGGTCCCCAAGTCTGGTTGTCCTGGGTCCGGTGGTCCCCAAGTCTGGTTTTCCTGGGTTTGGTGGTCCCCAAGTCTGGTTGTCCTGGGTCCGGTGGTCCCCAAGTCTGGTTTTCCTGGGTCCGGTGGTCCCCAAGTCTGGTTGTCCTGGGTCCGGTGGTCCCCAAGTCTGGTTGTCCTGGGTTTGGTGGTCCCCAAGTCTGGTTGTCCTGGGTCCGGTGGTCCCCAAGTCTGGTTTTCCTGGGTTTGGTGGTCCCCAAGTCTGGTTGTCCTGGGACCGGTGGTCCCCAAGTCTGGTTTTCCTGGGTCCAGTGGTCCCCAAGTCTGGTTGTCCTGGGACCGGTGGTCCCCAAGTCTGGTTTTCCTGGGTCCAGTGGTCCCCAAGTCTGGTTGTCCTGGGACCGGTGGTCCCCAAGTCTGGTTTTCCTGGGTCCAGTGGTCCCCAAGTCTGGTTGTCCTGGGTCCGGCAGTCCCAGTGGTCTAATGTTCTTCTATCATGGCCACGGAGGTCGTTCCAAGACCCTTAGTCTCAGCCACGGAGGCCGTTCCATTCTCCCTCGCCATGGGAAAGGAGGCTGTCCCAACTTCCTTTGGCTCGGCCAAGAAAAGCCACTTCATCCTCCTTGATCTCAACCAGAGAGGCTCTTTTGTTTCAGCCACTGAGAACGTCCCAAGCTCTATTGACATAGCCAAGAATGCCACTTTAAACACCCACAACACGACCAGAAAGGCCATCGTCAGGACTTATGTCCCATTTCCCCTGTCTTGTTTCTCCCTGTCAAAGTTCCCTTGCTCACTGGTCACCTTTAGTTCCAATTCATCTGTTGACTTAGTTACTAATCAACCGCACCTGTCCCTCATTACCATGCTAATCAATGCCACTATAAAGACACTCTCACCTCACACAATCATTGTCTGGTCTCCAATGTGGAATACAGACTCATCTTCGCTGAATGCTACCCTTTATCAAGTAAAATTAAAAAATGTATTGCCAGGGGAGTGTGTTTGCTTTTTGTTCCTGGGGGAGAGAGCTCTGAAATTCTGAATTTTCCACTTAGCTGTGAGTGCATAAATCCTGGAGTGTGATTTGAGGTCATTGATGATGTGAAACAATTGTACCTCAGACACAAAGAACCTTGCTTGATCACCCTCATTAAAATCATTACTATTGTTATTAATAATGAGGCGTTAGCATGAATGCACAATCATACTTTATGCAAATAAACGGTAATGGGAGAAACGCATAAGCTAACACCTCACAGATCATTGGTGGACAAATGCATTTTGCAGAAGGAAACGCATATAATTTAATAGTCATTGCAGAAGACTTCAAACAGTTACTTTAGAAGCAGATAAATGTATAAAGACAGTGTGTATTTCCTCCAAGTCACCAATGGAAACTAGCAACTAGCAACACCCTGCTAGTTTCTGGGTGTGACTATATAAAATAAATGAGCTCATTGGTGAAACTCTGTTCTGTTCAGATCAGTATTGAAAAGACACAGGATGTTCATTTCAACCCGTCAACCAATTAAATCAGTGAAAGCATATAAGAGAGCAGCAGTTAAAACACTAAACCTGTCATCTGAGCACTTTAGAAATGCACGTTCACTTTCTGGCATTAGAGTTTGTTAGGGTGAATGAACAGTGCCATCATCAGTGAGGCAAATTTCCCTGTTCCCCAATTTCTTTGGCTGTTATTAAACTTGTGTTTGTCAATCAAAAGTTTTATCCTTCAGTTCATTTTGAAATTTGGAGCCAAATCGAAGCAGTTGAAAAGCTGTCGCTCAGTTATGTGTCATTCTGCCTTGATGAAACGCTGGAGTCAGACGCTTGGAAGCAGGTCTCCGTATATTTCAGTCCACAGCACAAATCCTCTTCCAGTCTGGAGGAAAGACACCAAACACACTCCATGATGAAAAGCTGTAGCCACCGACTGCACAGCCGAGTGAAGGGAACACACAGAGACATAAAAGCCATTTCATCTTGTTCTTGTACTGCACATTCATTGCCATCTTTCCTTCATTTTTCCCTCAAATAACTTCCTTCAATAATTCAAATAATTGCATGAACAGAAATATGGTAATTGTCTAAATCCAATTCAGGGACTGTCTGAATTATTTTTAATCAATTTTAATTTTAATGATATTTTTAATGAAACCTGCACTTCACAGCAGAGACACGTGAAGCAAGAGCTGAAGGAGGACGTTTGCACTGAAAGACTTTTATTTGATAAAAGAGTCTGAACTATCAATCAGAGACAGAAGGACTGGAGGAGACCGAGTGACAGAAAAGTCTTGACCATGTTCATCATGAAAAAAATGTGCATCAAATATAATACAGTAGACTAATGTCAACACAAGGTCAAGGAAAATGAGATTTTTCATTCTATGACCCTGAGTTTTTACCTAGACCTCAAATTATAGGAAGTGCATGAGAAAGCAAAGCAAACCCAATTTAGCAAGAATCATGAGGCAAACAGAGAGAACAGAGTGTTATAGTCTATATATAAAATACAATTAGTTTAATCGGAGCGGCTGGACTGATGTATAATGAGCGGCGCCGCTCTGATCTCTGTGGAGAGTCAAGAAAAAACATTGATCTCTGCAGAGGAAAAGACACCAGAAGAAATGAAAGAAGTGGAAGAGAGAGAGAGAGAGAGAGAGAGAGAGAGAGAGAGACAGAGAGAGAGAGAGAGAGAGAGAGACAGAGAGAGAGAGAGAGAGAGAGAGAGAGAGAGACAGAGAGAGAGAGAGAGAGAGAGAGAGAGAGAGAGACAGAGAGAGAGAGAGAGACAGAGAGAGAGAGATCAAAGCTTCACTGGGTCGGTTTATCAAATGCCACCGTATGTAAATGAAGCTGTCAAGAGCACAGAACACACAGACATGATCAAGGCTTTTTAATCTTCATGAAATGAAGGTGCTCATCTGAATGACTGAAGACACACAGTCTTTAGAGAAAAACAACAGTGTGTTGTGACGAACAGAAGCATGTCAGACGCTGAGAAACACCAGACCGTCACACACACACCACAGCTCGACACCGGATGAGAAATCATGTGTGTGTCACCTGATCTATGCTCTTCAGCTCCGTGTCAGGATGACCTGAGCGCTGCGTTACACTGAAACACGTCCAGTTAAAGCGTGTGCTTTTATCAGAGGCTGCAAGCAATCATCGGACAAACTCAATCCAGGACAGATAACCGGCTATTCTCTAGAAGTCTTCTCCTGTTAGTCTCTCTGGAGCGCCTCTGAGCTCAACATCTGCGGTTCACACAATAATAAAATCACAGCCGTTCAGAATAAAGTCATTCATGAACTTCACTCTAATTCTGTTAGTGTGTTTGTCTTTCTTGATGTAATTTGTTCTTCTGATAACAACACAAACCACACAGCAGATCTGGAGTTCAGAGGTCAGTCGGTGAAGCATTAACCAGCAGCTGTAAATCACGGGTTTCAGCTTTACCTCTGAGCTCAAAGCCCACAGTCCTGATCCTGATCCTGATCCTGATCCCGAGCCGGAGCCGGAGCTGAGCATGTCCTCTCCGGCTGCGTTCCTGAACGAGGTCCCGGGATGGTTTCTGTGGACGGGGATCTTCTTGCCTGTGTCGGCTCTCCTGCTGCTGATCATCGCTTACCTGAGCTGGAAGATCCGCCAGAGTAAGAGCTCATTAAACATCTATACACACACATACTGTACACACACTCTACTGTACACACACTCTACTGTACACACACTCTACTGTACACACACTACTGTACATTCAGGAGTCTGGGGTCGGTGAGATGTTTTCAGTGTTTCTGAGTCTCTTCTGCTCATCAAAGCTGCTTTTATTTGATCAAAAATACAGTAAAAACAGTGAAATATCATTATAATGTAAATCATCTGTTTTCTGTGTGAATATACAGTAAAATGTAATTTATTCCTGTGATCAAAGCTGAATGTTCAGCATCATTACTCCAGTCTTCAGTGTCACATGATCCTCCAGAAATCACTCTAATATGATGATTTGATGATCAAGAAACATTTATGATTATTATCAGTGTTGAAAATAACAGTTGCTGCTTCATATTTGTGTGGAAACCGCCATATATTTGTATTTTTCAGGATTCTTTGATGAATAGAAAAGCATTTATTTGAAATATAATCTTCTGTCTCCATTTAATGAGTGGGGAAACACTTTACAGTAAGGTTCATTAGTTAACATTAATTAATGTATTAACTAACAATGAGCAATACATTTGTTACTGTATTTATTAATCTTCATTAACATTAGTTAAATCCAGCTGTTCATTGTTTGTTCATGTTAGTTCACAGTGCATTAACTAATGTTAACAAATTCAACATTTGATTTTAATAACGTATTAGTAAATGTTGAAATTAACATTAAGATTAATAAATGCTGTAGAATGAAGTTCACATTATCAGATCATGTTAAGTGCGACCAATGCGTCCTTGATGAATAAAAGTATTAATTTCTTTAAAACATTTTTTTTGAATGTATACATATTATAAAGAGCCAAACAGGAAATAATTATATGAAATCTGAATATATAGTTATAAGTCAGAATATTTAAATGTAAATCATGATTTAAATTTATATATTCAGATTTCTACATATTCAGACTTATAAACTCAATCTGTATATATTCCCATCATAACTCTCAGGCTTACGGTCAATAATCATGAATAATGAGTTATGTGTGTTTAAAGCAATGCATTTTTTTTATTTGAAACATCAAAAGTGATTTTACTAAAATGTATCAATCTTTCAATGCAGTCGTATAATTATTTTTATCTCACGTCTAGTGTAAGACATCTTCATCTTCATCTTCATCATCATCATCATCATCATCATCATCATCTTAAGACAGCAATCGGAAATGTACACTTTATTTTAAGGTGTCTTAGTTACAGTGTAATTATACATTTAAAGAGAAATATAAATAAACATACTATAGAGTTCGGCTTCGGCTTATTAAAGTGTTATTATGCATAATTTACAGTTAGTTCTATATGTAACGTAACAAAACACTGTAAAATAAAGTGTTACCAATTTTGGACACACACATACATAAATTCTATACTGTATCTTTCTAACAAAGTGAAACCATTTCTTTTCTTACCTCGATGAAAGAGAAAAGCTCATGGTGTGAATAATAAAGCACATCTCCTCAGTGTTTGGATGAGGACACATTAGAGATGCTGTCTGGTGGCTTTATGATCACATGATCTGAACACTGCAAGAGTGTGTGAAGCGTAGAGCTCATGTGAGAAACTAGCAGCGGATGAGTTCCCATCAGCCCTGCTGAACATCTGAGAGGACTGAGCCTGAGCTGGCGGATTTCAGAGGGGTTTCAGACACTTTTATTTAGCTGACCAGGCTGGTTTAACTGGTCAAACTGGGAGACCAACTAGCCTAGGCTGGTTTAAGCACTTCAGCGTTTAGTTAGCGAAGGTTGATAACACAGACACATGACCGTGCAGAAGAGAAGCTGAGGGCTCCTGGAGGTCTTCTGTGAGTGTGTGTGTTCTTCTGTGAGTGTGTTCCTCTGTGTTCTTCTGTGAGTGTGTGTGTTCTTCTGTGAGTGTGTTCTTCTGTGAGTGTGTGTGTTCTTCTGTGAGTGAGTGTGTTCTTCTGTGAGTGTGTTCCTCTGTGTTCTTCTGTGAGTGTGTGTGTTCTTCTGTGAGTGTGTGTGTTCTTCTGTGAGTGTGTGTGTTCTTCTGTGAGTGTGTGCACTGATGCAGGACTTCCACAGCTCATGTGTTTGTGTTGATTGTGTCTTCCAGCAGAAGAACAACTGGCCATGACCCCTGACCCGAGAGAAACAGCGTCTCGCTACAGCAGGCCTCGCTACAGACCCGGGACAGAGACGAGGAGCCGTACCTGACACACACACACCTGACACACACACACACACATCTGTGCTGAGAGAACATGACCCCTGACCCGAGAGAAACAGCGTCTCGCTACAGACCCGGGACAGAGACGAGGAGACGCACCTGACACACACACACACACACACACACACACATCTGTGCTGAGAGAACATGACCCCTGACCCGAGAGAAACAGCGTCTCGCTACAGACCCAGGACAGAGACGAGGAGACGCACCTGACACACACACACACACACACACACACACACACACCTGTGCTGAGAGAACATGACCACCGACCCGAGAGAAACAGCGTCTCGCTACAGACCTGGGACAGAGACGAGGAGACACACCTGACACACACACACACACCTGTGCTGAGAGAACATGACCAGAGACACAGCTGGGAGTCTGTCTGAGAGTTTCAACACACAATGGCTGATCTCTCTCTCATCTGACCAACGTAATCAATCTCTCGATGTTTGTTCGTCTTTTGTAAATATTGCTATTGGAGCCAATGCGAACTCAAAAACATCAGGCGAACAGAACGAAACCTCGACGTGGCGTGAGGAGAAAGCTTCAGCTCAGTGTGATCTGTGGACCACAGACGTCTTTCACCTTCAGACAGGAGGAGGGCTGTCAGCAGAGGGACAGGAGCTGAGTGTGAGCCTCGAGGAAAGCCAGATCTTCAGACAGTTCGCCAGATCCATGTCCATAACAGAAGTGTATCCACTATAGCGAGTGCTGTTCGTGACACCAGGAACACAAACGTGCCTATTGAGGTATACATGAACGCACAGGTGAAAGTTCAACATCACACACTCATGTTTGGACACTGTTCAGCACAATGCCTAGGACAAACCTTACAGACACTGATGTGTGGACTTTAACCGATAACCCTCAGGATCAGTGTGTGTATCGTCAGTTTGCTATGCTTTTTAATTTGAAGAAGCCTAGATATCGCATAGCTGATATTGGTTAATATTCATTCAGTTTATTGAGTTCAGAATAAAGGTTACCTTATTAGTGCAGAGAAACAACAGTTTATCTTTTCATAAGATAAAGTTTAACTGTCATAGTAACATCCAACTCAATCACATGCATTTATCAATCTCACGTACTGTACTTTATCCACTCATGGTCTTCATTCAGTGGTTAGTTTCTCTCTCTTTTAATAAAATCCCTTTTATTACACTTGTGTTGATATAATACAGTAAGAGGCTCTACAAGTTAACGATATCTCACCAATCCTTCAGACTGATCGGATGACAAACTTCCAACCATTTATATAATTCTTATTTATTCAGCAATCTTTTTGATTGCTCTTTATGGTCTAGGTGAGTGTATATAATATAGCAAGTATAATATATTGTCCACCAGGGTGAAAAATGTGTCTTTGGAAACTAAAACTAGGGCTCCTATGCAGTTTGGATTGATTTGAGTAATTTCCAGGTCTGGATAAGAACGACCACCAAAAAAATAAAAAAAATAAAAACCTGCACACTATCAATAGGCCTTTATCTCATTTCCTGGTTTCGGAAAGTTCGAAATCGCTAAGCAGTGTACTCGCACTTCCGGTGGTTACTTGGTTACCTTTAGATGAAAAGTAGGTCAGTAAACTTAAATAAAATTGCGATATAGACCAGGCAGTGATAATTAACAGGCAGCCATGGTGAACGCAATAACCGGAAGACACAGTACACTGCTTCAGCAATTTTTCGCGGCTACTTCCGGCGTTCTATTGTGATGCGATAAAGGCCTACTTGCAAAAAAAATCAAAATTACCTCATTGGCCGCAACATTTCGATCCCATGACCTTCATCAGCCATTTTCAAATGCTAATAAAGTCATTTTGATACTTTTGCAAAGAATTGATAGTGTGCAGGGTTTTCTTTTTGATTTTGTTGGTCCTTTCTCGTCCGCACCGATCCATTACTTTGGGTGGTAGTTAATTGAATGGAAAAATATTTCTGCTTCTAGACTATTGCTGCTACGAGTCTGTTTTCAAATGAGAATGTGTAGGAATAGGTGGAGCAAAACACAAACCACACATGTGGCGCTGCGAGGCAAACTTAGACTGAAACAAAGCCTTACAATTGGTTGTAGTTTCCGTTTTCCACTAAAGAAGTTTACCCGCAAATGTGGAAAGGGTCAAAACCAATAAAGACTTAAAACCAGTGTAAACATCAGTACAGCAAACACAAAGTGGAAAGATTAGATGGAGACAATCCTGAGAAGTGAAACCCAGTTTGCTTGTTTTGTTAAAGAAATGATTGTGTAGAGCGCTCTCTAGAACTCACTAGAGTCAGTCATTCACAAATCTCAGACGATTATGCTGATACATGTGGATAGATGGCAATGCTATTAATACTTAAAATACACAAAAGAACAGCTAATGCTAAAGAGCTACTGACATCATCAAACATGAACCAATCACAGATGAACTGGACAGAGCAGGATTATTAGAGAATAAACAAACTTTATTTTGAAGAGTGTTACACAATGGGTTGGGTGGGGCATAAAAACATGATAGATCATTCAAAGCTGCTTAAAAAAAGAACAAGAAAGTCAATTCTACGATGAACTGCTATACACAGGGTCCATGAAGGAAGAGGAAGAGGAGAGAGAGAGAGAGAGAGAGAGAGAGAGAGAGAGAGAGAGAGAGAGAGAGAGAGAGAGAGAGAGAGAGAGAGAGAGAGAGAGCACAGGCCTCGCTCGACATTAGCACTGGCAGTTTGGTCGCATTTGATCATTTCATCAAAAGTATCGGAAAGAGATTAAAAAGATTTAAAAGGGCAAACAGGCCGACTTTGCCAAAAAATCATCAGATTTAAAAACAAAAAAACAAGAGGTTTCTACAAATATTTGAATATTGGTGCCGGGAAACGGCTTGAAATCCCAAACTTTCCAAAGAGCTGCCAAGGTTTGAAGTTTTCTGGAGTTTGTAAGGTTTCGTCTTGTTGCTCAGAGAGGTAGAAGGCGTTGCTCCTCCCCTCGGTGGAATGTGTGTGTGTGTGTGTGTGTACTTGACTGCATAGAGGAAAGATTGGCACTGCCGTCCACCAGTGAGAAATCTCACAGTGCCACTGTCCTGTGCTTCTGGTCCCTTATAAAACACATCATGAAAACCAATCAATCAATCTTTAGCCCCGCCCCCATCACCCCCCCCCCCCCACCCCCTAAAGGTACAGTATCACCTTCATATGCTCACGCTCCTCATATTATTATTATTATTATCAATTATTACACTGTACTCCTCCACGACGTGACTCTCCTCCAAATCCAGACTAGGAATGTGAATTACTAATTAACAATAAAAATAACAGAGATCTAGCCTTCAGAGATGGTCAAGACAATCTTTTGAGGGAAAGAGATAAAACAAACACTAAAAAAATAAAATGCTACAGATGTTAGCTAAGTGGTTCTGAATGCTAGAAGATGAAGCTGTTTCTGTACAGGATCAGAGCTGCTCTCCTCCACAGATGACCTCTGACCCCTGGAGGAACGTGCTGGACTTCAGCTCTGGGGAAGAGCAAACAGTTATTACACACATATCCGGACGCTCATGAGATCAAACTAATGCTGTCATATTCACGACACTGTTCCACTGCGTCACGTCAGGCAAATCATTGAGGAACACAGATTACATTTCAATTCAAATGGCAAAAAGGCACTATATTCCTGACCTAAATATCACTTATGGAACATATTTCATTTTTCACAAAGCAACCAAATCGTGAATAATGGTCAACATTTCACTGGCACATCTTACCCCGAAGCTCCTGACACTTCCATTCGTTTCATAACGGCTTCCGTGGTTTCACACACTGATAAGTGTTTTAGTGCTGGATTACTCTGGACTCGTTTCACCTGACATCATTTACTTTCATTTTTCCACTAATTATGCACTTATTTTAAATTATATTAATTTATCCAATATTTTAATGACACGTTCGTAGGGTCACGGTTCTCTGATGTCGATAATAATTGTTATTAATAGTGGTATGTTTCAGAAGTACATTACTGTGGTAAATTACTATTGCAATGTAAAATAAAAAAATATTTTTAAAGAGTATATGATAATTATAATTAATGAAACGCACTGTGCGCTTCACTCTAAAACACGCAGCGCATCAGTTTGTTAGATCAGGGGTCCCCAACCCCCGGGGGCGGACCTGTACTGGTCCGTGGGACATTTGGTATCGGGCCGCACAGAAAGAATAAATAACTTAACGTATTTTCCGGACTATAAGTCGCTCCGCAGTATAAGTCGCATCAGTCAAAAAATGCGCCATGAAGAAGAAAAAACATATATAGCCTAAGTCGCACTGGACTATAAGTCGCATTTATTTAGAAATTTATTTCACACACACAAAAAAGAAAAATTGTTACGGACGGGACAGTTCTCCGTTACGGACGTGAGCGCTCTGAAAGCGGCACTAAAGACTGCTTTAAAACTTTCACAGAGACCTCAAACAGAAAGCACAAAGCCTGTCTTTAAATTTAATTTAGTTTTGTATTAATTGTATCTTAATTTTAATCAATGTTTCATCAACCAATTGCCTGGATTTAATAAATAAGTAAATATAGTAGACAATAGATAATCACGACACGGAGGCGCCGGCTCGTGAACATGGAGCTTGTCTCTTAAATGAACCGAAACTCAGCATAAGGTAGCCTACTTGCCTCACAGACTTGAGACATATATAGAAAGCTTGAAATGTCTACTTTTAAACAAAACAATTCAAAACGAAAGAAAACAGACTGCTCTCTGCTTATGTAATCCATCTGAATTGTGCATTTCTCTCTGGCACGTTCACTACTGAAGATCGCGAGTCAGCATCGTCAACTTCATCTTTGCAGCCGACACTGACACAGAAAACACTTCTTTATTAGTAAACAATTAAAATGTCTCCTGCTATATTTTACATATTCATAATCATTAATTTTGCCGGTTCGTTGTGACAGCTTTTAGGTGCATTATTGACAGCGCTACCCTTACATGTTACATGAACGCGTCAGCACCGAAAACATGGAGATTTTTTTCTTTTGGGGGGCATTTTGTTTGTGTTCAGGCTTTCTCAGTTGTCTTTAGGCGCGATGTTACGAGGACGCTGCTAATAAAGTTGCGAGTAGGCCTACACATTGGATTCACGTTTATTATATTTAAAAATATACCCCAGTTTTTATGCCGGTCGTATCATTTTATTTTGTTGAATTTTTCCGCCACACCTTAAAGGCCGGTCCGTGAAAATATTGTCTGATATTAAACCGGTCCGTGGTGCAAAAAAGGTTGGGGACCGCTGTGTTAGATTAAGGCCAGGTCCACACTAATATGTTTTCGTTTGAAAACTTATATTTTTCTCTCCGTTTTGGCCTTCCGTCCACACTGAGACGGCGTTTTAAGTCAACGGAAACGTAGCTTTTGGAAAACGCTCTCCAAAGCAGATAAATTTGAAAACGCCGTCTTCGCGCCGTAGTGTGGACTGAGGAAACTGAGGCTTTTGAAGACATTTTTAGTCATGTGATGCAGTCATGTGACCAATTCAGCCAAGTTGGTGAACGACATTACAGCAGTTGTTTTGGATGCTCTCCGTTTTGACAGCCTTAAAGATTAACCTCACTGTCGGCCCGTTTAAAGAACTCAGTGCCTTTCCTCGACGTAAATAAACGCCTAGTGGAAATGACGCAGGACGAAGCGTCTCAGGATTTACTCATGCGCAGTACGGGGATGCAAGCGCTTTCAGACGTTTCAGTGTGGATGAGCAACTTTTGGAAAACGATTGAAAATGATAGTGTGGACGCGGAGCGTTTTTAGACGAAAACTCCGTTTTCAAATTTATCTGGATTAGTGTAGACGTAGCCTGAGGTGATGACACATCTAAAGGTCTTTGCACACCGAGTCCGAAATTTTCGTATGTGTTTTTTCCGTATTCGTCACGCACAGAAACCTTGCACACCGATGCGCGTTAATGAATCTGTTGCATTAAAATTCACAAAACAATACAAAATGGAGTCTTCAAGCAGCGAGGATGATTTTGTTTTCCTTTCTCTTCTTATAAATTCTAAAAAGAAAGAGGAATATTGGGTCCATCATCCGTCCAGGAAGGAGAGTTCGCTGTGGGATTATCCCGAGCGATTCAAAGTTTACTTCAGGATGTCAGAGGCTCAGTTTGATGCTCTGCTAGTGATACTGGAGCCACACATTAAAGAGAAGACCACCAATTTCCCAGAACCAATTGGTCCTGAACAGGTCTGGATTTTGGCGTCCGCTTGTACGGTGGCTCTGAACTGTCAAAACACCTCTCAAAATGCGTGCTATGGATGCGAGAAACGCAGAAAACTGAACCCGATCCGAATGACGGAAGTTTCGGAGGCAGTGTGTAAACGTGAGGTCGTACCCCCTCTGTCTCTGTGAACTAGTGCACTAGAACAGTGTGCAAACAGCTTCTTTAAAAACTGATGATCAGGCACTCAAATTCAGAAAAGTGGCGGGAGCGTTTAGTGGAGTTGTTCGGAGTGTTTCGGCGAATACTAACACATGCTAATCTTCCACTGCAGATGAAGCTACACACACACTCGCGCGACGTGACAGCTGTTGAGTGATCGCGCTGACGAAACACTGAAAGCTCAGCTTCACTTTCTAGTGAAGGAAATCAGTGGCAGAGCTGTGATGTTCCTAATCCCAGTCGGCCACTGTTGACATGCGGAGGGAAGCGCATCAGGAAACGCTTTCATCTCTCAGACGCGCTCCGCTCACAGATCTGCATTGTGTGTTCGGGGCAGAGGTCAGCTGGAGATGTGACAGCGCTTCCCCTCAGAGACGACAGCTTCGCCAAAACACAACTAATCCAAAGGGCTTAAAAACTGTTTCCAGTCATAGATGCGAATAGAAAAATTTGAATATGGCATAAAGCGGTTGTGAATAAAGCAGCATTTCCATGAACAAAATCGTCATTTCCTGGGAAATTGGCGCAAAATATCACTTCTGTCACGACAGCTCTCGGGAGATTAGCATGGAAATGGATATGGCAATGTTAATGTATTTGACTTGGCGGAATAGATCTGCTACGCAAGTACCGAGACTTTACTGCGAATACATTCACAGACATTACTGTGAGCCTGAGACACGCTGCTGATCTACACAGGTGGAGCTGGGGAAGAGGGAGGGCTTCTGGGCTAACAGCAACACACCGGTGTTTGTGTGCATGTTGAGCCGCAGATCATTGGCCGCTGTGCTGTGTACACAGTCTGTTTTGTCTGAAGTGAATGTAACAGACCTGCAAACTCCTCAGAGTAAAACAGGTGACAGTGAGATTTTAATATGCAAATGACACATTTCTGAGCGCTTTATTAAACAGAAATGTGCTGTTGGTGTATTAGCCTAAAACAACACGCTCACCAGATTGTTTATCTAAATAGCCCTATGTTGTTAGAAATTAACAGTAGGGGTGTAACGGTTCACAAAATTCACAGTTCGATACAATACACTTGTGTCACGGTTCGGTTTGGTACATTTTTGATACAGCAAAAAGAAAGAAATGCCAGAGAAATTTCCTTGATTTAATTTTTTTTTATTATTAAAACTAACATAATAAAGTATGATTTTTTTTTACTTTGAGCAATTCTGGAGCTATAATAGACTCTTCTTAGGAGCATATAAAACAAAACAGCTCCTTGGAAAAAATATTGTAGCAGTTATAAACAAAGGTTTATTTTAGTTCAGATTAACATTTGAGGGCAGCAATTGTACTCATAATGTCAAAATAAAACCAGCGTAATGTTACTTGAAAGCATTATAGCCTACTATTCCTGCCAAACTTCCATGGTTGCAGTGAGTGTTACTACAGTAAATCCATGGTGAATGTTGCTGATCTGTGGACACTGGATAGTTCAGTCATGGCACAATGTTTCTCCTGGCTTCCACGCACTGTTTGATCCGTTAATAACGGAGAAATGTGAATGTTTCTCACTAGATCTCGCAGCGATGTTATTACTTCTGTGGCGAATTAAAATGCTTTCTTTACTGGATCTCTTATTACCGCTGTGTAGTAACAGTGTTGCATGATCACGATCGGCTCGCGCTGCTTTGGTCCAAACTGATAAACGGTCCTTCAACCACACAATAACGAGCCGTTTCGTTCCGCTTGCATTACGTTTGCCATTTGATGTTGGACAAGTGGTCGCACCGGCGGATTATGAGCACGCTCACCAAGCGCAACGCGCCTACATTTGAAATTTCAAAATACGACCCCCCCCCCCTCCCTCCCCCAAACAAAAACTCTCCGGTTCTACGCGGTTCACGTAAATGACCCAATTGACCAAGAAAACGGCAGGTGAAAAAAAAGTTTGCAGGTGTGATGTAAACAGTTGGGGAAGAAAGTGTGCACAGCATCAGTGTATTAGATCAGTGCATTAGCTCTTAAAGTGACAGCAGCCTAATATTACTGATGCTGTGTGCTTTTAATGTTTAACAAAAGACAAAGAAAAAAATTTAATCGCTGCTCTTGACTGAATAAGTTTTCTAACTTTGATGATTAATCCGTTTAATTTATACAGTGAACATTATGCAGTGTTATTTTACATTTGATTACTTTTCAGTACCTGAAAATTACTGTTAGACCTTCCTGAAAACCCGGATTATTTCATTTGCATCTTTGTTCTATTGTATTTATTTGTGCTATCGCTTGTAATTTCATTATTTGTTCTTATTTTATTACTGATTGTTTACTTATGTTTTAAATCTATATTAGGCTCGCAGTTTTAACTGTGGTATCGAAGTTTGAGTTTTTTACTGGTATACGAGTCACATGAGGAACCTCTAAAATAACGTAATCTCATGGTGAAATGAATACAGATCCAGTGTGTTCAGAAATGAAGCCCTGAGGGAGACTCTCCACTGCTTTAACATGAGGAACACACGCAGCTGGCAGATCCAGGACAGAGGAAATAAAGAGACAAACACAAGGAAAAGACACAAAGAAAAGGGGAGAAACGAGAGGCTCTGGGCGCAGGAGGAGGAGGAGGAGGAGGAGGAGCCAGTCGTCAAGAGCGCTGCTGTTGCCATGGCGAGTTGCCATGAGCTTACCTGTCCTTCAGTCCTCGTCCTCGGCCAGCTCCGTCTCTTTGTGGACCACCACGCGAGTGACCGACATGTCAGGGTGCTGCTCTTTGGCCTCCTTTATAGCCTGGGCCAACGCCTGACCCCACACAGTGACCCACACACACACACACACACACAAACCAAACAAAAGATTCAACTGAAAAAATGAACAACTCAACTCAACATAAGAAAGAAAACTCAACTGAATGACACACAGATGACGGGGGAACATGCATCTGCAACGCTGGACCTGCGAGAACCACGTCTCGGTGTGTGAGGATGGCGAATGTCTCATCGCTATGGTAACGGTGTCTCAGGGCAGTGTGTGTGCGTCACAGGAACGGCTCAGGGTTATAATGAGCAGCTCCTCTACAACTGTTGCTCGTCACACTGGACACCGCGAGCCCAGCGAGAGACAGAGTCAGGTCACACTGTACGAACACTGCTATATTACAGTACTGTACATGATCAGCTCAGCTCAGTCATTAATGCTCATCAAACTGAGGAAATCACGAGACACTGATCTAGATTCAGGTCATCAGTGAGGACATACTATACCAGGTTTTAGTTTTACATTTGATTATTACATTTAAGTGCTGATAGACCTACTATAGATGAATACATAAAGCACTGTTTATTTATTTTGTATCTTATATTGTATTTGTCCTATTATTTCTAAATTTTTAATAACAAAAATAAAGTGATAAATAAAATTAAATTAGATTTTGGTCGTATTGTCCACCACTACTTTGGCCTAAATGGTCTGTCAATCTTTTATCTTGTGTACTTTAAGAAAAATACAGATGAGAGTTCTGTGTATGTGTGTGTGAGAGTGAGTGTGTGTGAGTCTGTGTGTGTGAGAGTGAGTGAGTGTGTGAGAGTTCCGTGTATGTGTGTGTGAGTGTGTGTGTGAGTCTCTGTGTAACTGTGTGTGTGTGTGTGTGTGTGTGTGTGTGTGTGTATCTCACCTGATCGTGATCGATGTCAGAGTCTCCCGTGATGACGATGCGCTTCTCGATGCGAGTTTCTGACAGCCCGCCCTTTAGTGTCTGTCAATCATTAAAGAGACACAGACGTCATGTGACACATCTGAGCCAAACACAGCGTTCAGCAGGAGATCATGGAGGAACATTGGATTAAGATAAACATCATAAAGTAGTTTTAGAGGATCAGGAATGTGAATTAAAGTACACTGTAAAAATGATTTTGGTCAAAGTTGCAATTAAAACTTTAATTATTTTTGTATATTTTACAAGAAAACAGTATTTCAGCTGTTGCTTCAGTGTAATGTTGCTGTTTTGTTGAAATTATTTGTGGAATTTACCAGTAGTTTCTGAGTACCAATTGTTAAAGTAAATCCTACACCCATGTTTTCTTCAGTCGAGTGTGAGTTTTGATGTGTTTAAACACTGGTCCTAGATCAGATTAAACCCACTTCTGACTGTGTTCCTCTGTGTTTAATGTTCAGGGGAAAGAAAAGACGACTGCGGTCTGTCAGTTCTAAAACTACACTCATATTCTCCATAAGGAAGCTGATTTTTAACGGTAACTGCTAAACCTTTACAGTCAGCTCGACCGTGAGCTACGAGGATGCTAATCGCTGGTATCTGCTTCAGTTGAAGCCGTCAGTCCGCATTATTTCAACTTAGTTTTAAAATAATCATGTTTAACAGGGGAATTCATGGTGGAAAACTACATTACCCATAATGCTGTGGAGAAAATTACACCAATCAGAGTCAAAACAAGCAAAATGCACCAAAAGATCTCTTTAGCTCCGCCCACTCCCATGAAGAACTGCAAGTGACACGTGTGTGTTACCTTGGTGATGTGTGTGTGTGTGTGTGTTACCTTGGTGATGTGTGTGGTGGTGGTGGTGCAGAGGGACTCAGAGGTGATGTGTGTGTGTGTGTGTGTTACCTTGGTGATGTGTGTGGTGGTGGTGGTGCAGAGGGACTCAGAGGTGATGTGTGTGTGTGTGTGTGTGTGTGTGTGTGTGTGTGTGTGTTACCTTGGTGATGTGTGTGGTGGTGGTGGTGCAGAGGGACTCAGAGGTGATGTGTGTGTGTGTGTGTGTGTGTGTTACCTTGGTGATGTGTGTGGTGGTGGTGGTGCAGAGGGACTCAGAGGTGATGTGTGTGTGTGTGTGTGTGTTACCTTGGTGATGTGTGTGGTGGTGGTGGTGCAGAGGGACTCAGAGGTGATGTGTGTGTGTGTGTGTGTGTGTTACCTTGGTGATGTGTGTGGTGGTGGTGGTGCAGAGGGACTCAGAGGTGATGGTTTGAGCCGTCATGAGCACACCTGGCTCCCCGTCTCCATTACCATCCAACTGTCAATCACACACAGAACACACACACACACACACGTTCAGAACTCGACACAGACGCACGAGTTCGCAGTAATGGCGAAGATGAAGGTACGGTTACAGCTCTAAAGCAGTTCAAAGACAGTCACCCTGCTCTTCTGAAGAAGTACTGAGCTAAACTACAGGACACTGACGAACCGCATCAGAGATTCCTCAGGGCGACACACACACATATATATATTTATATTCATCAGATAACAGTGTATATTTAGAAATAAAGATTAGATGGGTTATTTTTGGCAAACAACAATCCCTTCAAAAGCCCTACTTTCATTGTTTCAAAATGACAATAAAAGTGGGTTGGTTTGTTACGTCTCCTCAACCACGGTCCTGCCCCAGTGCTGAAGTCCCCGGGTCATGTGACCCCTCTCACCTGCGCGGCCTCGTACGTGATGGTCTTGGTCTCCGTGTGGACGATGGGCACCTCCTTCGTGGAGATCTCCGTCTTCTGAGCCGCGAACGTGTCTGAGATCGTGACCATCTCGGTCTTCACCACAGGAGGCTACAGAGAGACAGAGGCCGTGAGCGTGAGGAACACACACACTCTGACGTACACCACGCAGAGACCAGGCGCATGCAGTCTAAACACACACACCACTACACACTACACGTCTTTGGTACAGCGCATGCAGCCAAACCCAGACATCACAAGCCGAACAGTGTGACGGTACACGAGTGCAGGTTTGGTTTCAGTGATCTTTGGTTTCAGTGATCTCACACATGCAAAAGCACGATCTCTCAACATATCCCGACTCTACTCCTATCAGTGTGATCAAATCCCGACTCTACTCCTATCAGTGCGATCAGATCATGTCAGTGACATCACTGAAGTTACAGAGTCTCTACTAGCAGAGTGAAGAATCAACGCAAGCTAACGCTAACTATCAAGTGTGAAACATGCGACGATACATAACATGCAGCAGAAAATATAAGCCCCCGCATGCAACGCTCCCAGTGTGTGTGTGTGTGTGTGTGTGTGTGTGTGTGTGTGTGTGTGTGTGTGTGTGTGTGTGTGTGTGTGTGTGTGTGTGTGTGTGTGTGTGTGTGTGTGTGTAGTAGAGTAGGATGGAATATAAAATCAACTTAAAGGCGAGAGGATGGAATGACTGACGTTAAAGCGGACAGAACCACATCATTTATACTGCTTCTCTTCCTTAAAGGAGCGCTAGAGAGAGACGGCTGCGCGGATCGAGCGGGATCTTCCTCCGGGACGAGGGAGGAGTGGGAAATGGAAGAGGAGATGAGGAGAAGAGCAGGGAAAGCGTCTCCGCTAGCTCACGACGCCAATTACCTCCGAGCAACAGATAACCTGCGGCAGGAGCTCCGCCTCCACACGCGACACGCTGCCGTTGACGACGGGAGGCTCCTCCTCCACGGCTCTGAGAGGGGGCGGGGCTTCGGCTGCGGGGGCGTGTCCATTGGGAGCGTCGTCTTTGTCTGTACACTCTTCCTCCTCAGGCTGTGCGGTTGCTTGCTCTTCCTCTGCACTAGGGGCGGAGTCAGCTGGTTCTGCTTCTGTGATTGGCTGTGACTCTACCACAGAGGGCGGAGCTTGCTGTATAAGCCCCGCCTCCTGTTCTTCCTCAGGCTCTTCCTCGATCTGCTGAACGGAGATGCTCGCACTGGGTGTCTGAGCGTGATACTCCGCCTCTTCTTCGCTCTCACTGTCCGAGGATAAACTCCTCTCCTCCTTGACCTCCGTCTCCACGGTAACCGGGGTCTCGGGGGCGGGGCTTTTGGGCTTGGTTTTGATGACCTCCTCAATGACGACGGTCTCTTCCACGACCTCTACGACCTCTGGCTGGCCATTCACTTCAGGTTTGACCTCTGTGCTCTACACCAGACAACGACACAGACACACACGAGGGATGGAGAGAAAAGCAAAAAACATAAACGATGACCACAGAAAAAAAAACTGAAGGAAACAAACTCAGTCAAAGTCAGTGCCACTTCAGTGCGAGTACGAGAGATGTACAGTGTGTTCAGCGGGAGAAACACAGAGTTGAGAATCAGCAAAACAATGAATAATAAAATCTAGACAACAGACAATAGAGTTTCTAGCGTCACAGTTTAACTTGTATAGTGTTGAATGGGAGACGACAGCAAATCTAATTTCCAAATCTAAAATCCCATTATAGTGCATCTACGACTGTACAACAGAAGAAGAAACTCGAGATTGATTACGTCGGTCAGACGAGAGAGAGATCTGTGTTAGAAACCCTCACAGCGGCCGTAAGCTCACTGTCAGATTAAGCAGAGGTAATAAAACACAAAGTATAGTGTGTTTAGTCATTTCTCGAATTAAACTGCTAGATTTATGAAGTTAATAACTCATGTCTTCACAGTTCGACTGTCAGGATTTATTCTCTGGAAACACACCATTGTCTCTCAGTTAAATCTGTCTTGCTGTAAAGTTATGTTATGAATGTCACTGAACACACTGTACATCATCCATCGCTCACAGCCAATCAAACACGGCATCTGCTCCAACTGAGGTCCATAAACACTGCAACAACACACATATATAATCAAACAAGCAACATAAGGAGAAGAGACAGTCGTAAGCTGAAGATGAAGAAAGCATGGCTGGACAGACAGATGATGATGATCTCTGAGTCATGATGTCTGCAACGGAAAAGGGATGAGATGTGTGTGTGTGCAGTGTTAGGTGTGTGTGTGCTCAGGTGATGTTAGGTGGCTGAGCGAGGACCTTGCTGGCGTCTCCGCTGTCGGTCTCGGGATGAGGAGGGCTTTTCTGAGGAACCTGAAGGCAACCATAGGACACAGTCACTCAAACACACACACACACACTCTCTGAGGAACTGCTGACACCTGCCACTCACGGCGATCTGATCGCAAGCAGTGTCCGGGTCGACAGTCTCACCCCACGCGTGTGATGGACCGCCCGAGACAGCAGGTGTACACAGGGCCTGAGCGGGAACGGGTCCGGGGAGGACGACAGTTAGAAGACCACGTACACACACACACACACACACACACGACGGCAGAGGTGAAAATGACTGGAGAGGAAGCTGATGAGCAGTCTGGCAGTGAGATAACCTCTCGTACATGAACACTATACTGATGTGTGTTATTCTGATCTCATTACACGGCTCTGTGAAATACTGGATTCTGATTGGTCAATCACACCATCCATAAAAGCTGATAACACAGGCTCATCCGGGTCACTGTAACTGAAGTCGGTCCTATACGCAAATCATTTCCGTGTACAGTTATCTAAGTCATCGCAGACTCACTCTTGTTTCGTACAAATGCAGCCGCTGCCATTCTGCGATGACTGCTTTGTACACTGCTGGACTATGCGATTAATCACGATTAAATATTTTACTCGTTTGACAGCACTAGTTTTATCCATGCAAGCGTTGTCCGAAGCAACTTTCTGTGCGCATAAGTGTGTGTGTGTGTCTGTCTTATCAAATAATTAAAAATATTTGCATGAATAAAAGCATGATCATATACATGTAATGCTAGCCAAAGGATTACGGAACAAACGGATACTGCATTAATTGCGATAAATACTTTTAATGCATTAAAGTGCAAAAAATGTATCTTATGCGTTAACCCTTTAATTTTGACAGCAGTAATATATATATGGGTAAATGACGTGACGGGTCATTTTTTTTGTCCAAAGGCCTTAATAATAATAAAAAAACAAATATATAACATTTAAAGTATGTAAGGTAGTACAACTTGATCTCTTTTACTGAATCCAAAAGGTTTTAATTATATTTTACTACATATAAAGGTATTTTAAAGATTCTGAAGTGTCAAAAGGTCATTCGGTAAAACCGATATAGTAAATATTTATTGTTTTTAATAACTAAAGGAACTACAATAATACAAATATAAAGCAGATAAGGCTCTTTTTTACATTTCCCCTTTTCTCCTTTCCCTGTGCAATGTTTTACTTGAATATGTTGGAGTGTTTAGAGTAGTCCAATAAATGATTACATTTATGAGATTTTTTAATATTTCTTCTGTGGTACACACTATATACTATCTCAACATCAATGTCAAATCAATTCTTAACTTTCAAATCAGTGGTTAAACCGAATGACTTTATTGATGACATTTTTTCCATCTTGTAAAAAATGACAAAAAACTGTGTTAGCTGATTGTACAAACCACAAAATCTTATTGTTAACACCTAAGTAAACAAAAAAAATGGTTTCACATATAGTTATATCTCCATTCCATTTTTTTTTACACTTTTAAAAACCTTATTCGTCAATGACCCCTATATTTGGTATTGAAATTGGTATCAAGAATTGTGAAATTTCTATCTGCTATAGAGGTTTAAATCCCAAGAAATCAATCTTTTAGCTTATGCCATTTTTTGAGTTGATGAGTAAACAAAACTTCACTAGACGTCATTTGCAGCGCGAGGACTGGATAGATCTGCCAGATCTGAGCATGAACTGGGTTTGTTTAAAGAGGAGGCAGAGAACACACACAGCAGAGACGGCAGAAGCAGACGGAGAGACTCTACTGGCCTCTGCTGGAGGAGCAGTGGTACTGCAGGAGGCCGTCAGCCCCGAGAAGCACGCCTTGCTCAGAAAGAGAGAGGTGAGCTCCTCTTCCAAACTCTACAGGCGTCATGAACACACACCGCAGGGACAGGGATGAGACGAGAGGGTGCGAGGACAGGAACAGACACAGAAACAGAAGAAACAAGAGAGAGAGAGAAACACAAAAACACTTGAGTGTGACTAGAAGATCTACTAACATGCACACACACACACACACACACCACAGAAATGGCAGTAAAAGCATTTCAAAATGAACACAGAGAGCATATGCAGAGAGGAGCGCTTCGAAACCAGAGATTTAGAGAATCACAGCATCAAGAATGTCAAACGGGTGCAAATAAAATGCAAAAATCACTCACATAAAACACGCATGTGAAAAAGTCTTTGGCAGGAGCTCATCATTTACACTGACTGATAAAAGCATGATTTAAAAACGCATACAAATAAACAGAAGGAGCTGCGTGATTGAAAACTGCAACTGAGGTCAGCAAACCTAAACAAATGAGAGAAGCATTCTGCTGGAAAACACAAGAGTGAGGAAAACAACACGATATACATGAGCAGTGATGAAGAAACCAAAGGACAGAGAGAGCCATGAACAACAGAACTCAAAGAGCCGATGCGCCGGTCAGACCGAGAGCTGCGCTGCCATTGGCCGGTGTAGAGGACAGGAGGAGTGTGTGCGGGAGACAGCTGGGATTAGGAGGAGGCTTCTTAAATCTACTTAGACTCGGTAAGACAATAGCACATCGTGACGTCAGGAGTGACAGGTGTTCGCACACGTCTCGGCTGGGGAATGCGATCATCTACAGGACTTCATTAGGAGACCCTAATCATCTCCAGCTCTGCTCACACATGCACGCTTTAAAGGACAGGCTGGATTTGATTAGGGTTTCGTCTCGATTCGGGAATGATTTGATTCTGTATTTTGCATTCATGGGATTATGTAAATGCTTCTAATGTGTCTTTAGGTAAAAACACACAAAAAACTACCTTTTTTTTTTTTTTTTTTTAAATAAACAACTTGAAAGCAAGCACATTAAGGCGAGACACTACAGGTGAATAGAGTAACATTTTTAAATAATAGATATCACCATGAAACTTCCTCAGTTGATTACTTACACAAGTATATCAAAAAAATGTATTACATGTTTTAGAAATTCGTATGTTTAATTATGCAAATTAAGCATTATCTCATTAAATATGCACGATTTTGCATATATTTTCGGTAGATAGATCTGAACATATGATAAAGCCAGGTGCAAAATTATTTTTTCATTTTGTTTACACACAAAAATTCAGAGGGATTTCAGCATATATGCTTTCATTATCTAGGAAATCAAAATATACTGTCCATAGTCTTAAAAAAATAGATTTTCGAAAAAAAATTATTTTATTGAAACGTCACATAAATCAGGCCAGGAATGATTTATTAACAAATCCCTCTGGAAATATCTTCAGAATACTGCTAAGTGTATAACTGGAGAGTTTGGTGTACACGGGCTGAGATGTTTGTACTGGAGAATGACAAAAAACTCATTTTGAGAAAACGGCATTTAAAGAGTTAAACAGCTCTAAATGAGATTTCGTCATTAGCTTTAAATCCCCCTTTGGACATTCACGATTGGTTACTGATAGAAAGGAAATGCCCATATTTGGGATAGCGTTGTGCAGGAGACTCAGAACTTTACAGCGATACCGGTCATGACAGACTTCAGTGAACAGAGAAACTTACTGTAAACAAAATGTAATAAAATAAACATCTGAATGTATATTTTCAACGTTTTCTTTATATCAGCTTGAAAGAACACATATTGAAGGAGTAAACTAGCCCAAAATCTGACCACTGCATGATAATCGATGTTTTTGCCTGCCGTGTCTCGCCTTAAATGCATGTAAATGCAGGCTACTTGTTATATAACAAAGTGCAATGTGCTGATAAAATATCTCAGAGCTGATCACACCTAGGAAAGTATCCTATATTCCAATTTTTTTTAATTCTTAAAGGCCGAAACAAACGATTCACCACTGTTTCAAAATCGACGTATTGGCAGGATTTGTAATCGATGCATCTAGGAAATGATTTAGTGGTTACGCAACTAATTTCCGCAGATAAAAATGAGCACTTATTGTGAATATGTTCCCAACTGTCCCACCGTACAACAGAAACGGCCCACAGTGACCCAGCGGAGGAGGAGAGCAGGTGAAGGACAGCGAGGGCATGCCGGCGTCTGAACCCCGAGCAGAAGCACACGTACCCCTTGAGCCTGCAAGCGCAGGGTGGTGGCGGGGCTGCCCGTCAGCCGCTTGTCCCACTGACTGGGCCTGGGCTCGGGCGTAGCCTCCATAAAACTGCGCTTTAGCTCGCTAATGCTAGCCTGATGCTTCAATACATCCTCCTGGGTCTTATCCAAGTCCTGAAGGGCCCACCACACCAGGGAGAGGCAGGCAGAGGGAGGACAAAGGGACAACCAACAACCAGCACATTAGTCATGGAGAGACCTGAACCCCGTTAATAGTCCGACCTCACTGCTGTCGAGCCCTGAGCTCCGGCCAAACACCCGACAGGTCTGCAAGTGTACTTCAGTGCGCTCATGATGACAGATCGGCTGATGTAGACAGTTTAATAACTAACCACTAGGACAATCACATGGGAAGTTATTGATATGGAATACTTCATTTGGAAAATGAGGTTGTGGGGGACAGAAGTACAGGCTGTGATGTTCTTCAAGTGAATGAAACTTGGCTAATTCAAAATCATGTCACACCCTTTTTTTGGCTAACCATTTCGAACCACCGAAACAAACTCAAAACGAACTTCGTTTTGGACAGATTTCATTTAAAATTACATCACCCCCATTCATTCTTCAGTTTGAAGGGGTGAGGCATAATTTCTATTGAAATCTGGCTAAAACCAAGATCATTTCGTGGTTTGAAACAGATTGCCGGTGAAGACTTAACCAGGCCTTCAACATGTTGTACATTGAAAATATGTCTTTTCACCGCTTTAAACAGTATAGCCTATTGCTCTGACTGTACATCTATACCACACCAACTCATTATTCACATCCACATGAATAAGCGGTCTAGTAACAGCAGGAAGTTCTGAATAATATCAATCAAGTCTTCCACATCTGAAGGATGGATTAAATGGTCATCTAATGAGGGTCAGGTGCGAGGTCAGAGGTCAGCGACTGTGGGGAGCAGTGAGGCAGGACTTGTTCAAATACTGAGGACTGGAGCGGTGCAGTGATTCACTGCCTCAATGCCAAAGACACACACCCAGATATCCTGGAGAACGCCACTTCAATTAAAGAGCGCCATAATGAGAAAACACTTACTCTTATTCCAGTTACATTTATAGAGAAAATGATGATGATTATGAGAAAATTTAGATTTAAACGGGGCACGGTTCGCATGAAAAATGGGTAATGTGCCCAAACTTAATTTAATCTACTACTAGACAATGATTTCAGCTTTAAACTTTTAGGCCACAAATTTCCTTGTAACCACAAACCAATCATGGGGTCGGGTGTCTTTAGCACTGACAGGGTCACCCCAGGATGAGTAACTTCATTTAGTTATAAAGTTAAATGTAAACAATCACCACAACCAAAGCAGAAAGCAACCTGTCTGGTTAGGGAAATACTATTAGTGTTGTTATGAAAACCATTCCCAAAAGACATTTACACGAATGTTACAATCACCACGCATCACGTACATTCAGTTCACCCGCAGACATGCGCCCGGTGTAGCATGCAGCCTATGCATGGGTGTACACACACACACACACACACACACACACACTAATGCATGCACACAAAGCCTGAGAGAGGAAGAGTGAGAGGCAGCCCAGGACAGTAGCCAGAGACGGGACACAGGTCCACCATCCATAATGCTTTTGCTCTTTCTTTTTTTTTTTAAATGTTTTGATCACATACGAACCTCCAACATTAAATTGCTATGTCTGACATATATATTTTCCCCCTGCACTCTCAACTTGCTCTGTGGATTAAAAATGAGAACACATTTCAACAAAATGGAAAAAGACAGATGGTAATGAACTGGATTCTTAAATCTGGATGAACATCAGAAAATGTTCTGTAATGGAAAATGATTACAGTACATGTACGGAAGGCTCCAAAAGGCTGAGAGCACGCGTGAAAATGCTCCTTTTTATCATCGAATACCATTTTCATTACAAATTATATTATCAGCATATCAATTTGAGTGAAAACAGCATCTAGGCTTAAACTGGATCTTGAATCTCAGATTCTCAATGTGCTCTCAGACTTTCTTGATCCAGTTTGGTTCATGTACGACACTTCAGATTTCCTGCATGTTGATTTGTATCAGGGTTATTTGAAGTTTAACCAACCAACAGGAAAATCAGCATTTGATTATGATTACAAGTCATCAAACAAGCACTGCTTAGCCAATCAATCAGCAAATCTATGGCCTTTTGATCACGTGATTTGTGCCTCATTTGCAATCGAAATAAACACAAACATCACATTACAGAAAAAGCACAGGAAAACCAGAACAAAAGCAAATAAAAACCACCAACCATCAGCACAGCAAAGAAAGCAAAGATTTCACATCAAACAACCATGATGCAAGAACCCCATCACTTTCATTTGGACATTTAAAAAAAAAAAAAAAAAAAAACAAACACTGAATTACAACAATCTGCATTTTAAAAGTGAAAGACCTTTCTCTCAGGAGCGCCAGTGCCACCTTTATCCGTCTGTTTATGCCATCAGAGATAAAAGATGAAGATTAGTTCAAAACATGTCCTACAATACCTTTGGATTGTGCGCTAATTATATGAATATGATTACAGATGCATGCTGGGAAGGTTAGCAGACCTCAATGGCCGATTCATAGGTGACGGATGTGGCCACGTCCGTGTCTGGCTTCTCCACGACCTCCACCTGTGGACTCTAATTGGTGGAATAATGGACAAAATTGTCGGAAAGGTGAAATGGATGATGGGAAGGCCTGAATCCCCAATCAAAGCGCACACAGGGTGTGTGACGTCATTAGGAGCGATGTATTCTGCTTTTCCGACTTTTTATGAACCTTATAAAAACACCTGAAGGACTATGATGAATTCTCAGCTAAGAAGTTGATCCAAAAGCGTATAAATCTGAAGTTAAGTGTAAGATTCGAGCTGGTCGAGTGATTCGGTTTCAGGTCTAATAAACGAGGGGAGTTTTGAGACAGGATGTGGACTATAAATAGGTTCCCACTGGAATGTGGCTACAAGCTGCGAGCAGGAACATATTCTGCATTTTACACTAAAAATCTGGCACTGGAAGGTGGAGCGGGACAGAGAGAGGAGCTACAGGGCGGGGGGAGGTAGCAGACATGTGCCTCAAGTGCCGATCGGTCAAGTTTTGGTAGTAAAATCAATGGCTTTAGGGAATTCTGGGAGGTCATAAGTCGCCAGGATTCGATTCTTTAGGTTGGGAACCACATTCGAGTCCGTTTGGGTCTGGTTCATACGGACTCCAGCACAGCGGGACAGAGAGAAGAGCTACAGGGCGGGGGGAGGTAGCAGACGGTAGCAGACATGTGCCTCAAGTGCTGATCGGTCAAGTTTTGGTAGTAAAATCAATGGCTTTAGGGAATTCTGGGAGGTCATAAGTCGTCACGATTCGATTCTTTAGGTTGGGAACCACATTCGAGTCCAGTTCATACGGACTCCAGCACAGCGGGACAGAGAGAAGAGCTACAGGGCGGGGGGAGGTAGCAGACATGTGCCTCAAGTGCCGATCGATCAAGTTTTGGTAGTAAAATCAATGGCTTTAGGGAATTCTGGGAGGTCATAAGTCGTCACGATTCGATTCTTTAGGTTGGGAACCACATTTGAGTCCAGTTCATACGGACTCCAGCACAGCGGGACAGAGAGAAGAGCTACAGGACGGGGGGAAACAGCAACAAAATGCACACGGTAGCATTTCAGGAGGAGGGCAGACATGAGAAAGGAACAGGGGAGGTTAGGGGTCGGTTTAGGCGGCGGGGTCACACTGCATCTCCTCTGAAGAGGTGGTCTCGGCCATGGCCTCCGCCGGCCTGAAGTGAGCCAGCGCTTTGGGCTCCAGGTAGCAGAGGGACATGGCCAGAGGCAGCGCCAGCAGCAGAGACAGCACCAGCGACTGGCAGGCGGAGAGGAAGACGGCGAAGATGAGGAGGAAGGAGGGCAGGAGGGCAGGGGACGAGAGGGCCAGGTCCTCGGGAAGACCCTCACAGAGCCGGAGCAGGGACACACCCAGCCGGGGCGGGGGGTCCTCCGACCCCGACACACACTCCACGGGCGAGGATGACAGGGCTTTAGATGAAGCCTCTCCGTCTAAAGAGACACCGCTGGAGCCGTCGGGCACCCAGGTCAAAGGGTCAGGGTCAGGCTCGAGGTGAAGGTCAGGCTCGTCCTCGGAGATGTCGGACAGGACGTCCAGCTCGGAGATGGTGTCGAGTGTGGGTGGGAGTGAGGAGAGGGTGGAGGAGGACGGGGAGAATGGGAACATGAAGAGAGACTGCATGGGTGCACGGACATGAAACGGGAATGTGCGTGGTGAAAGAGAGAGAGCAAGGACACATGGTGGAATGCGCAGGGAAAGAGAAAGGGAGAGAGAAACACAACATTAGTCAGTGAGCCGAGTCGAGGTCAGGTCAGCAGTGACTGGGTGTGAGGGACGACACATTAGGAGAGACTTGTGTGTGTGTGTGTGTGTGAGGGTGGGCAAGCATTAGACAACATCACAGCTGAAGCTGGCAGTGTTGGGGCAGAAGCTCAGGGGAGGAGAGGAGGGCGTTTCACACCAGGCTGAGGAGTTCGCTTCAGGTCACTATTCGGTACGGCCTACTGGTTTAAAAGCAATCCGGGCTAACGTGAGAAAGTTATTGGCTATTTATGGTGTATTGTTTTAGTTAAACAGTTAATATCCAGAATATTATTGATTTAACTGCACTGCCACCATCAGATAACAAAATGTGAACTGAACTGAGCTGGATAATGACATTTGCACTGTTTTTAAACCGAATTGAATCAACACTGGACTGACTTCTGTAGAGCTGCTTTACAATTATGAACTTAATTGATGCACTTTGCACTGGTATTAAACTGAATCAACATTGAACTGACTTGATCTGAATATAATAATATAAAAAAACAAACATTAATACTTAATGTAATAAAGTAATACATAATGATATTATTTCTGTTAATTATTGTGAAGCTAGTTTGAATGAATCTGTATTGTATAAAGCGCTATATAAATTGTCTCCAAACAACGGCCATTATTGAGCATTTGATGCATATTTAAATCGACAAGTGCCGATCTGTGTCAAGTTTTGGTAGTAAAATCAATGGCTTTAGGGAATTCTGGGAGGTTATAAGTCGTCAGGATTCAATTCTTTAGGTTGAGAACCACATTCGAGTCCATTTGGGTCTGGTTCATTTAGACTCCAGCACAGTCCAGTCATTTGTAAAGGTGAACTGCAGAATCTTTCTGATTGTGTGATTTTCTAAGGTAAGTAGAACATGTTTATTCTTTGCATCTTGTGCAGACTGATGCTTTCGTAGTGTTTTTGCTTGGTAGTCAAGTTTTGGTAGTGAAACCCAATAAGTCATGACCTTGCTACACTGGTAAACTGCGCCCGCTAACGCTCACAGCGGGATTCACGTGGACGGCGTGATCGAGAGGTGAGGGCAGAGAGTGAACTCTGGTTCAGGCCGAGTGTGAAAACACCCTGAGAAACACACAGAGGCATCTGTCGGGACTCAATCAGGGGTGGTCCTACATCATTATAATGAACAGGCCGGTGACGGGACAGGGGGTGGAATGTCTTTCGCCATGGAAACAGGCAATATCTGGCTGGATAACTCGGTTATTGTCACAAAGACGGTTTGTGGGCCGTTAGACAGACAGGATGAAGTTCTCAAAGCACTTCCATCCTCCATTGGTGTTCGTGTAGGGTGTCTGTGAAAGACTCTCTTCATGTGAGAGCTGTAGGTTACGGCAGGAATGCCAGCGCTCCTTCAGGGCTCGCGGACCGCATGAATACAGGCTTTGACGGACAGGGAAATGTCACGTCTGGGAGACGGACAGTCGGGTCAGCTGGGGATAGAGGTCCTCCGGGTACTGGACTCAGCAGTGTGAGCCGTGTGTGTGTGCGCGATTCCAAACACTAGTGGATCCGAATGTATTAACATTTAACTAGCATGATTCAAGGGTTAGCTTGAGTTATCACAACCAATCAAATCAAACCAGAACCAATATTCTCATTTCAAATATATGAAATCAATGGGAAAGGGGGACACCAAAAAAAACAAAGTATTTTCATAAAACACTCGTTGTTGAAGTACGAGTGTGAAACATCTGAGATGGGGTAATCAGCAGTTGTTATTGAGGGCACAGCTCCTGTAAGTCTGAGGCCTGTGATGAAGAGCATAAAGAGGTGTTTCTCACCTTCGAGTCGGAGTTGAGCTCCAGGGCCGGTCCGTTCTCCCCAGCGCCGGCGGTCAGAGCAGAGTCCACAGCGTGACTGTAATCGCTCACGTTCACCATAGGAGCTGCCACCACACACACACACACACACACACACACACACACACACTGTTGGCCCAGCAGATATCTTTACCCACCTTACACACATATGTTCATATTTCAACAGTGGTGTCTGAGACCACACAGGAAATCTGAGACTTATTTACTAAACCTGGAAATTATGATTTTTGAGAAGAAAAAAAAAAAAAAAAAAGATTTATAATGAGACTGTGCACTATTTCCAAGTGACTAATCAAATGTCTCAAATTCATGTTAAATTTTCAATTAAACTTTTCCCTGAAATTGGTGTGCTGATAATAAACTGGGGTCACACTTGATATTAAGTGTCTTTAACTAGGCATCTAAAAAACAATTGTCAGGTAGAATATACTTATTGTGTTGATGTATTGTAAAACCCTTTGTAATGCTGCTATTGAGGTGGATGTGGGTAAGATGGGTCAGGTTCGGTGGGATGGGTAGGTTTAAGGGTGGGTTAAAGGGTTAGTTCACCCAAAAATGAAAATTCTGTCAGTAATTACTCACCCTCATGTTGTTCCAACCCCGTAAGACCTTCGTTCATCTTCGGAACACAAATTAAGATATTTTTGATTAAATCTGAGAGCTGGATCACTCCTCCATAGGCTTCTAAGTAATTGAAACTTGCTGGCCCAGAAAAGTTATTAAAGACATCGTTAATATAGTCCAAGTGACTCCAGTGGCTCAATCTTAAGTTTATAAAGCGACGAGAATACTTTTTGTGCGCAAAAACAAACAAAAATAACGACTTTATTCCACTTTTCATTTCCTTCTCTCTGGGCCTCGAGTTGGTTCACGTAGTGTTTAAGCGTAGCGCATCTGTGTTGCACGTCACCACGTATCACACATGACCAGCGTCGGCCAATAGTGAGCCTACGTGGTGACGTGCAACACAGACGCGCTACGCGAAAACACTACGTGAAAAGACCAGAGGCCCAGAGAGAAGGAAATGAAAAGTGGAATAAAGTCGTTATTTTTGTTTGTTTTTGCGCACAAAAAGTATTCTCGTCGCTTTATAAACTTAAGATCGAGCCACTGGAGTCACTTGGACTATATTAACGATGTCTTTAATAAGTTTTCTGGGCCAGCAAGTTATAATGCCTTAGAAGCCTATGGAGGAGTGATCAGCTCTCAGATTTAATCAAAAATATCTTAATTTGTGTTCCGAAGATGAACGAAGGTCTTACGGGGTTGGAACAACATGAGGGTGAGTAATTACTGACAGAATTTTCATTTTTGGGTGAACTAACCCTTTAAGGAGGAAAGGAAGAGTCAACAGTGTAATTATAGTACAATTCAAAAACATGTACACAATAACTGCACTGTATAAATGATTCATTTAAATGTTAGTACATGGTAGTTAAAGACACTTATTACATGGCTTGGCTGAATTCCAATGTAGAATGCGGTCTGTTATTTCTTGATAACAGACCGCTGCAAGCTATAACAGACCGTTGACATGCAAAACAGCGCGTTGCTATGGACGCGGAACGGACTATTTTCTTTGGCGGAAGCAATACAATCGTTTTTAAAACAATAAACTCCTTTTTAAATCAATAATTTGTGTCAAATTAATTATTTATTTTGTAGGTAGCCATGTAATAAGCGGGATAATGTATAGAGAGGCGGTCGTTATAGCGAATAACAAGCCCTTCAGGCTGTCAAGACCCCGCCGCTTCGCGTCGGGGTCTCGCTCAGCCTGTCGGGCTTGTTATTCGCTATAACGACCGCCTCTCTATACATTATCCCTTACTTAATATAAAGGGAAACCGAGTTTTGTATTCAAATAAAAAGAAACACTTGGTGGTCTCAGACTTTTGGACTCCACTGTATGCCTTAATATTTATATCTTTCATTAAACATCAGGTGTATTCGAATTCATATACATATTTCACATTCATATTTATTAAAAGCAAATTCATGAACACTTCAGCTAGAACAGGATGGGATATGTTGTATGTGTATGCTCACACTTATTTTGCAGTAAGCAGTGATTTTTGAGTGCATGCAGAAGTGCAACCAGACTTTGCCATAATATGTAGTGTACTAACGAGAGCACACTATGATGACTGAGGGCGTTTCACACATGCCTCGTTTGAAGCGTTCTCCCTTAGTTCGGCTGGTTTAGGAATATATGAACACTGCAATCGCACCAGAACAATCGCTCTGGGATCGCCTGAACGAGGTGGTCTCGGTCCGAATGAAAACCAACCCTGGGCCGGTGAGAAAGCAATCTACCCCGAAGGAAACAAACAAACAAAAAAAAACGCCATCATAATTCATAACGGGAAATGTGTTGTATAAAAGCAGCAGTGTGTGATTCTGAGTTTTTGTGGTTCAGATCCAGAGAGCTCCTCTTTATCTAAAAGATTTTCTTGTTGTGCTTGTATATTTTGGTTGGGCTGAATTTCGTGGTTGAGTGTGTGTCGGTGTCCTGATGCTCTCGTCAGTCATGCTAGTTTGTTTTTGCAGCTTCAGGACCATCTGAAACAGGGCGCTTTTTTCAATGTTCGTTTCATGGCTTTGAAGAGCTTTAAAATGATAAGAGTTGGGGTCACTCAGTTTTAGATGCTTCTACCCCAGTTCCATATACTACTAAAAAACATGATAGTACTGATTACATAGTATGCTAGCATTTCCTTTCGAACGCAACCTCAGCTGGGACTCTAAAACCCCTGATAGTCCAGGTATTTTAAGCCAAAATGGGGGTCAACCTTGAACAAATTGCAACAGAAGCAAACTCAACTGATTCTGTATCCTCAATATGTCCTGAGTAAGGAAAAAAAAAACAAAGAATCCCATTAGGGGAAAGTTTAGAAAAAGACCGAAACCGAAAAAATATATTAATACATAGAGGCAGGAAGAAGTACTCTAGAAACCAGCCTTTATTAATTATTATTAAGAGATGGGGTTTGGGTCTGGGTCTGTGGGACTGTTTCTGGGGGACGAGTCTGAGGGAAGAACAGGAGACAATGGTAAGGAGAATGCAGAAGACAAAAGGTAGGCAAAATAAAAAGTGAATCCCCAGAATCAGTCCCACGGACCCAGCCCCAAACCCCATCTCTGCAATAATAATTAATAAAGGCTGGTTTCTAGAGTACTTCTTCCTGCCTCTATGTATTAATGCTCATGGGTAGCCTAAACTGGTTGCATTCAGACCTTAACATTAAGTATTTTACTGTTATATGTCAAGATTCAACAAGACATGTTCTCCTGGCTAGACCCTGTGTTTAGATCTGTTGTGGTATTTATGCAAATTAGCACATCTGTAATTAGATTATGCACCGTTTGTCCATGTTAACAAACAATTTCAAAAAACTTGTAGTGCATTTTTTGTTTGTCTTGATGCAAGTAATCAACTCAGTCATTTTCATGGTGATATCTAAAGGTTAAATGTTTTACTCTATTCACGTAAGAGAAAGAATGAATAGGGTATATTTGGGTCTTTTTCTAAACTTTCCGCTAATGGGATTCTTCTGGGCTTTTTTTCCTTACTCGGGACATATTGAAGATACAAAATCAGTTGAGTTTGCTTCTGTTGCAATTTGTTCAACCTTTTTTCATAAAATGAATGGGCTATTAGTGACAAATGCCATTTACATCCAAAGACGCCAATCCACGCAACTCCTACAAAGCAAACCGGATTCGGACCTGGTTTCTGTATGTGCCAGAGGAGCACTACACACTCTCAGTGGCGCTGCTCTCCGTCAGGACGAGGGGAATGATGAATGCGACAGCATAGAGGAGCAGCACATCAGCATCGGCATGACCTGGTTTGAGCTGTGGGAAAGTAGGCTAATGTGGCCAGTGCTGCTGGGACGTCCATGCCATCATGTGTCTCTGTGACGGCAGCAGATCTGGGGCACTGGCAGCGCCTCACGCGTCCACCAGGGGGCGATCGCTGCGCTATTAAAACTAAACGGCCCGTGACACAGAGGCAGGATTCCCAGCAGCAAGAGGAAAAATGGGGTCATTTTAAAGGAGAGGAGCTGGGAAAGCAGATTCTCTGAAGAGTCGATGCATGCGTGTGCGTCCTGCACAGGGGTGATGTGTTCTGTGTGTTATAATGGATTATTGAGCGTCAGTCATATGAGAGATGCATAATTCAGCACGTCTGAGAGCGCCACTGCCGGAGGGCGTTTACACACTGGCCTCTGAACACGTGAACGCTGGAGCAGACGCACCACAGGCACTGCTCATCCTCAGACTTAAACACCTCGGATGTTGTGTTCTCCGAAGCAGCTTCAGTGTTCAAAGCTTTGGGTTTGGAATGACAAGAGGGAGAGAAACCGATGACAGAACTTGTTTTGCATGATGGGCTGGGCAACGATTAATCACAAGTTCATGTTTACATAATATATGTGTGTGTACTGTGTATAAATATTTTGTATATATAAAAATACACACACATGCATGAATATATTTAAGAAAAATATGTAATTTAATATTAAATATTTATATTTCTATATCATATAAATGATGTATAAATATATACAGCACACACACATATTTTAAAAATAAACTTTTATTTTTGACGCGATTAATCATTGCCCAGCTCAAAAAAAAATTTTTTTTTGTAAATTTTAACAGTCCAGAGGGTCTAAAGTGTGAAGCTCATATTTTATTAAATACATTAAAAATATGATGATGATGTCATGAGCTTCATCAGCCTGACGCTGATGGTTTCTGTGCAGGAATCAGAGCTCTCTGCCTATAAAACCCTCATTTCCTCCCGCACACACACACACACACACACACTGAGCTCATCTCTCCTGCTCGCTCCACAGACAGGAAACAGATGTTCCTCATTTCCTGTGTCTGCGCAGAGAGCCGGGACAATGTGGCTTCATCCATCCACAACAATACAACACAAGATCTCCGCTCGGTGGAAAACATATAAACGACAGCGACGGACAAACCGCAGAAAACCAAATCTGGGTTCATTGATGAAATCATGATAAAGAGAGATGAACGAGCGAGCGTAATGAAGCCGCGTCCACATGTGCAGTGATTTACTGGCCTGACCTCCAGCTAACTCGTCTGGTTTGAAGGATGCTTAGATTGGAAAACAAGTCAGAAGTCGCAGTGATGTTGATAAAACACTGTAGATATTGAGTGTGTGTGTGTGAACTGCAGTGGTGCATCATGTGACCCTCACTCGCACTCGCTTCAGGGACAACAGGAGAGGCACACACCTGTGTCTGAACTCTACTGCATCACTGCTCATTTGCATAAAGGCAAACTCTGACGAGCGCTGTCACTCATGTCGCACGGTATTGCATCAGAAACTAAAAAAAAAAAAGTTGTTTTTTTTCTGGTTTTGTTTTTTTTTTGCGAAATTGGAAAAGATTTGCTTCACGTTTGGATGGAAACCCAGCTAGTGTGAACGTCACTCAACACATGATCCATTAAAGGAGAACTCCGGTCAATTTTAACATTGAGCTCATTTGTTTGTAAATTTGGAGTGCTGTCAGTACAGAGAACAACGACAGAAATCGGTGTTGCCTACACCGTGTTATCCTCTTTTTAAAATTTGCACCCTGTTGACTTCAATGGGGCAAGTTTTAAACCTGCTTTTAGCCTCTTAACATCCTTGATGTGTCATTACAAGTGCACAGGTCATGTGAGTGATTCCTTCAGAGTGAACACGAGTGAATCTGACTGCAGTAGATGTGAAAGATATGAATAAAAATTATGTTATTTCAGCCAGCGCACATACCTGTATTTACATCCTGTTTTCGGCTGAAGTCCACAGTAGTCGATTGTAGAGTTCACGCGCATTGGTTTAGTACATACGATCATGCGCGTGAACTCGACAATCGATTACTGTGGACTTCAGCCGAAAACAGGATGTAAATACAGGTATTTGCGCTGGCCAAATTAACTTCATTTTTATTCATATCTTTCACATCTACTGCAGTCAGATTCACTCGTGTTCACTCTGAAGGAATCACTCACATGACCTGTGCACTTGTAATGACACATCAAGGATGTTAAGAGGCTAAAAGCAGGTTTAAAACTTGCCCCATTGAAGTCAACAGGGTGCAAATTTTGAAAAGAGGATAACACGGTGTAGGCAACACCGATCTCTGTCGTTGTTCTCTGTACTGACAGCACTCCAAATTTACAAACAAATGAGCTCAATGTTAAAATTGACCGGAGTTCTCCTTTAATACCACAGGTATTCATTTAATAAAGCCACTGTAGACGTACAGAAATGACATTTGTAAATTATTTTCAGCCGTCAATGAGCTGGGCTCTGGCCACACGCGTTTAGCTTTCGGTGGGGTCTTTCCACTGACTTCCTGTGTTTTTATACTGAGCTAGTACAGTTTTCTGTCCTCTAAACCCTCACAGAAACCTTTCAGCATTATTACACATGATTTAACACGTTTAGTATGTTCAGTAATCCGTCTTGCTCAGGTGAAGCCCACAATGTAGCCGATTTAAGCTTTTACTATCCAAGTGGGGACATTTGAACCCCAGAATGTGTGTTAATCTTGTGTGTACACACACACACACACACACACACAGTGCTAGAGCAGACCTCAGATGACTGGCCTCATTTACCACTGGGAGATTTCCTGCAGATAACGAGTTCATGACCTGGAAGTCCACAAGAGTTCAGTGATAAACTCGCCCGTCACGCTTGTGTTCAGCTCCTCTGAAGGAGCGCCGATGAGATCTGGGCTCTGCCTCAGTGCGTTTGTAAGTGCCGACGCGATAAGACTTCCTGTGTGTGTGTGTGTGTGTGTGTGTGTGTGTGTGTGTGTGTGTGGGCAGTGACGGACGCCTGAGCGCTCAACATCACATGCTCACAAGCCATTCACACACAAACACAGATCATTTCAACAGCTGGCTTTGACCAAGAGTATTTACAATAGGGAAACATTGAATATCAGCAATATTACTGCAATAATTCTGCTGACAATATACAATTAGGGAATATTGTGTATATCACGATAAAGTTTAGCTTATAAAGAGAGTAAAGCAAAGTCACTCTGCTTTATGAAACGCTGGTGTGTGTTTGAGCTCTGTGAAGAGTCTCCCAGGTTTCCACAACCTGTTTTTGCAGCGTCGAGCCAATCACAAAGTTTTAAATATGGATATTTTTCCTACACAAACGCATGGCTTCGCTTCAGAAGGCCTTCATTAACCCCGGATAGATGCACTCTGATGGACTTCAAAACAGAAACCGGCCATTATTCACTGCCATTACAATGCTGTGTTCACATCAAACGCGAATAGAGCGTCAAAGTCGCGTCTACCGCGTCTAGTTGGACGCTTCAACATTGAGAATTCATTTGCACATCCAGAGCGAAATTGAAAAAGCGTAAAAAGCAAAAGTTTGAAGCGAAATTGACGCTTTTTTTCTATCCAGACACGAACTATGTTCTTACACAAAAAAGTATGTTGGTTGTCTTTACATTAGAATAATAATGTTTCATATAATCTAGATTTAGATATGGAATAAATAGCATTCAATAAAATATGAATGTCTCGTATATTGAAATCAAGTTTTTATGTGATAAAAGATTTGCTTTGTTGTGCCACACCGGGCATTAAGTCACATTACACAAATAATGTATTGAGGCCAAACATATAAAATAACATTATAAACTGAAAAGCAGGACTGCCCCCGTTTATCACATCACTTCACCACGTGACAGTGGCAAGCAGGCTCCTGATTGGTTAACGGGGCGTGAACTGACGCAGGCTCCTGATTGGTTAACGGGGCGTGAACTGACGCAGGCTCCTGATTGGTTAACGCGGCGTGAACTGATGCAGGCTCCTGATTGGTTAACGCGGCGTGAACTGACGCAGGCTCCTGATTGGTTAACGGGGCGTGAACTGACGCAGGCTCCTGATTGGTTAACGCGGCGTGAACTGATGCAGGCTCCTGATTGGTTAACGGGGCGTGAACTGACGCAGGCTCCTGATTGGTTAACGCGGCGCGAACTGACGCAGGCTCCTGATTGGTTAACGCGGCGCGAACTGACGCAGGCTCCTGATTGGTTAACGCGGCGCGAACTGACGCAGGCTCCTGATTGGTTAACGCGGCGTGAACTGACGCAGGCTCCTGATTGGTTAACGCGGCGTGAACTGACGCAGGCTCCTGATTGGTTAACGGGGCGTGAACTGACGCAGGCTCCTGATTGGTTAACGGGGCGTGAACTGACGCAGGCTCCTGATTGGTTAACGCGGCGCGAACTGACGCAGGCTCCTGATTGGTTAACGCGGCGCGAACTGACGCAGGCTCCTGATTGGTTAACGCGGCGTGAACTGACGCAGGCTCCTGATTGGTTAACGCGGCGTGAACTGACGCAGGCTCCTGATTGGTTAACGCGGCGTGAACTGACGCAGGCTCCTGATTGGTTAACGCGGCGCGAACTGACGCAGGCTCCTGATTGGTTAACGCGGCGTGAACTGACGCAGGCTCCTGATTGGTTAACGCGGCGTGAACTGACGCAGGCTCCTGATTGGTTAACGGGGCGTGAACTGACGCAGGCTCCTGATTGGTTAACGCGGCGTGAACTGACGCAGGCTCCTGATTGGTTAACGCGGCGTGAACTGACGCAGGCTCCTGATTGGTTAACGCGGCGTGAACTGACGCAGGCTCCTGATTGGTTAACGCGGCGTGAACTGACGCAGGCTCCTGATTGGTTAACGCGGCGCGAACTGACGCAGGCTCCTGATTGGTTAACGCGGCGCGAACTGACGCAGGCTCCTGATTGGTTAACGCGGCGTGAACTGACGCAGGCTCCTGATTGGTTAACGCGGCGTGAACTGACGCAGGCTCCTGATTGGTTAACGCGGCGTGAACTGACGCAGGCTCCTGATTGGTTAACGCGGCGCGAACTGATGCAGGCTCCTGATTGGTTAACGTGGCGTGAACTGACGCAGGCTCCTGATTGGTTAACGCGGTGTGAACTGGCGCCAAAGTTCAGATTTTTAAACCTGGGCGTCAGGTGCGAACTAGACGCGTGAATGAGGCGAATTCACGTCCACCGCGCCGCGATAAACGCCTCATTCGCACCGCAGGACCTCCAGACGCGCGTATACGTGTCTTTACATTGACTTAACATGTAAACACTCGCGCCAGACGCTCTATCCGCGTTTGGTGTGAACGCAGCATAAAGCTTTGGAAGAGCCAGGATATTTCTTAATATAACTCTGATTGTGTTCGTCTGAAAGATACTGTCATATACACCTAGGATGACTTCAGGGTGAGTCAATCAAGGGCTAATTTTCATTCTTGGGTGAACTATCCCTTTAAGTTAGTCAGTGGCACATCCGCTCAAAGGTTTTCATTCAGCACACTTCTGCTCTACAAGTGTAAACACTATCTTAATATGAGATTGACTGTGAAGTGTAGACTGATTAAAACGAGTGATTTCACTGAACCCTACAGCGACGGACGGATTCTGAGATCACTGACGATCAGGGACGGGCGTCTCTTCAGCTAGAAGTAAGAAGAAGTGTTACTGTGACCCACACACACACACACACACACACACACACACACAGAGCGGTACCTCCGTCGAGACTGCGCGAGATGCGTTTGCTGGAGGTGCGCTGGAAGTAGGGCGCGGGCCGGTCGATGAGGGAGCTAGCCTGTCGCGTCTGCGCCTGCGTTCGCCCGCTGTAGCGAAACTTAGAGCCCAGGGTCAGGAACTTGCTCTTCGTGGGGTTTTCAGGAGACATCAGCCTGTGAACAGAGCAGTGAACAACAGCGCTCAGAGGACACACTACACACACACCAACAGCGCTCAGAGGACACACTACACACACACCAACAGCACTCAGAGGACACACTACACACACACACACACCAACAGCGCTCAGAGGACAAACCACACACACACACACACACACACACACACACCAACAGCGCTCAGAGGACACTACACACACACACAAATAAATCATCGTTTTCACGGTGGATCGTCGCTGTCACGTACGAGTCCTCAAGTCCTCGTGCCCATCCCTGATCTATTGCTGACATTAAACCACAAAAGCAGGGCATCTGACGCAGGGCTCTATGACAGCCGGTGGTAAAAACAGAAGGAAAGGAGGAAGGTTGAGCTGAGATAATCCACATCATGTGTTTCCAGAGTGTGATGTGATGTGTGTGTGTCTGAGCCAAACGCAGAGGAAACACAAGACTCTTAGACACAAGCACAACTGCAAGGTCTTCAGCCGATCGCCCTCCTCTCTCTCCACCCTCGCCTGTCTGATCTGAACGCTCCCATCCATGACACATAAAAGGACATTAGGGCTGTCACTTTTGTAAAAAAATCTGTTTGATTTTTGAGACATAAGTGTTCATTGAATCAACTGTAAAATCGATTCTCCATGTCTAAAGATGTTTCCATTTTAAACGCCAAATATGGGCAAATCCACGGACAACTAACAGGCATTAGGACGAACGTAAAAAGGGCGCTTGAGACGCACAAGTCAGCAAATATTCCTGATGATTTATTGGCGTGAAGTTTCGTGCACAATGACAAACAGGAGTGCAGCTTTCTCCAAAAACAATAATCAGAGTGGACTGCCATAACATCAGTGAGAAACATCGCTGCAGTCTTCAACATGGCTGTGTTTACCATTAGAGATGTCAAACGACTGTAGACCGGAGCCCGAATCTGTGTCTGTGTGCATGACTGTCTGAATACCGGCAGAATTCACGTTTGTAGTTAAAAGAGACTCATTATGCAGAAGTATAATCTGCTGTTGTGTGTGTGTGTGTGTGTATGTGTGTATGTGTGTGTGTATGTGTGTGTGTGTGTGTGTCAGAGCCTGCAGTCGCTGTGTGACGCGTGTTCGCTGCGGGCGTATCGTGACGAGCTGGACGCGCTCCGAGAGGAGGCGTTAAAATCGATTCCCTATTTTCGTTTTCGAAACTTGTGTTGGTCGGTCCGATCGATTGTGCAATGGATTTTCGAATTTAAAGTGACAGCCCTAAAGGACATGCATATAAAAACTTTTCTTTTGGCATATTCAAAGCCCTTTATGGTTTAATACAAGCGAGGAGGAAATTCTACTAAATCTAGGTGAGGCAAATCTAGGATTATTGAACACACACACGTGAAGGGAGATCGCCTAAGATGCACAAAACTCCTTTTAAACATGTAGTTATAATACTGCATATTTATAATCTTGATAACTCCAGAAGTCCAGTCCCCTTCTCACACACCTGAAGCCTCTCAACTCATCGAAACATACTTTAGCATGGGGTGTAAAGGTGTGTGTTCACCTGAAGAAGGTGTGGTGTTCAACACACACTTTCCAAACTCTTTTGGCGGCCCGATGGTTGGGCAGCTTGAAGCCGACGGTGCTCTCGAACTGCTCCGCCTGAAAGACAATATCAGCATTACAGACACGATGATCATTCCCATCACTCTCAGACACACTGTGTGCGCAGTCGTACCTCTCCTGGTCTGATCTTGATGTAGAAGTTACTGCGTTTGTAGGAGATCTTGAGGATTTTGGGCCAAGCGAAGCGATTTATCCGCAGACGATCCTTATAGATTAACAAACCGTTTGCACACACTCCCAGCATGATGTCCACTGCCTCAGAGTCCTGAGAGAAGAGAAGACGAACAGTCTTTATCGGCATCAGGAACATTTCATATCCACTTCCAGCACAACATCTGCTCATTTTCAGGAACTTAAGTGTAACAGTAATAACTCAACCAGAAGAACTACAGGAAGTACTTGCTAGAACTACATAGGCAGCCACTCACAGCCTTTGAGAAAGTCTTGATTTTGGCCACACACACACTGCAGCGAAATACACTAAATACACAATACACCTTTTAGTGCTTAATCCTGTTCTGTACACGTACAATTCAGTCATTTTAAAAAAATTCTGCGCAGTGTGTACTGAACCGAACTGAACAATTAGTTGAGAGTACAAAGAGAGATATGAGAGATGACAGACAAGAGAGTCTAGTTCCTGTCTCTATGAAGCCCCTCCTCCTGAAGAGCACACTGTGCTCTGATTGGTCGGCTGGAGCAGTGTGTTGTGATTGGTTGAGCGCTTCGAGTGTGTTTGGGAAATGTCCCGCCCCTAATTATCATAACCGCCAGTTTAACACACTACTAACTAACTCAACCAGGCCCCGCCCCTTTATTCTGCGCATGAATTATTATAATGAGGAATATTGTGGCGTGTTCGTTCCCGGAAGAAACTCAAGACTACAGTGGAGGCGTTTCAGGAGTTCAGAAACACTGACACTGATATAGAGAGCTCTCGTTTTCATGCTCAAACGGCACGGTCACACACTGAAGATGAACATGGAGAAGCAGAATAGGAGCTCTTTAACATACTTTTAGACATAAACTGAATCTGTATTTAAGAATGCTTTCCCCGTCACATGCAAATCAATAAAAGCTAAAAAGGCACGAATGATTATGTGTGATTGTGTTGTGACCTGAAAGCTGCTTTGGAGTGTTTTAAAGGAATGTTCTGGTTAATCATTAGTATTTCTGTTAATACTGTCCATTAACTTATGAAAATACTTTGGTTTCGTCCCTCAGTTTTACAGTAATACTTTACAACGGTATAAGTAAAGCAGGTCAGCGCTCCCGAGAGATTCACTGAAGAAAAGGGAAGCTGGTATTCTTTCGTTAAAGCACACAAACTCAGTTTATCCTTGTGAACGTCATATGAACGTTACCAGCATATGTTGAACGGCTGGATGTAAGTTTGCACACGTAAGGTTAGCAAGTTTACTTTAATCGTAACTGTACATGGAGCTCATCTTGAACCAAGAACATTCCTTTATGACAAAACTTGAAAAAAGGTGGTTTTATAATATTTCTGAACACAAACATGGAAAAAAGGGGTGGTTGATTATGATTTGGCTTTTCTAACTTTAGTTAGTGTGTAATGTTGCTGTTTGAGCATAAACAACATCTGTAAAGTTACAACGCTCAAAGTTCAAAGCAAAGGGAGATATTTGCTTTTGAAGAAATCGCTTTTTAAGGACTACAACAAACGGCTGGTAGAGACTACACCACACTCCTCCCGGGTTAGTGACATCACCAACCCTAGAATTTACATAAACCCCGCCCCCGGGAACGCGATTTATAGATTATCAAGACAGAATATGCTAATCAATGACTAGAAGATAACTACACATCAGCTTCATAAATTCATCAACTAACCATTCAGAAATGTCCTGTTGCTTCTACATGTTGTCACTTCTTCTTGAGTCTCTCCATCATTGTCTGACTCCGGTTTGAACATAAAAGGCTAAAAGTTTTTGAAATTTCCAGTGCATGTGTGTGTGAGGTAAAAGGACACAAGCTCTTGAAGCTCCGCCCCCTGTGCCGGGAGCAGCAGCTCATTTGCATTTAAAGGGACAGACACAAAAGACACGTTTTTGCTCACCCTCAAAAAGTGACAACTTTAACATGCTATATAAAAATATCTGTGGGGTATTTTGAGCTAAAACTTCACACACACACACTCTGGGGACATCAGAGACTTATTTTACATCTTGTGAAAAGGGCATCATACCACCCCTTTAATGATCCAAAGATTGAAAATGCACACACACACATAAACATATATATACATACATACATAATAACTATGGATCATTTCAAACTCAAACTCTTTTATTGTCTAAATGCAATTACAAAGCGCATCCATCACACCTTTCACTCCGCTCTCAGGCACTTATCTGAGCGCTTTTAAATGAATCTTGATTGCTGGGGCTTTTGGGACGTCGAGCACTGGTTATTGATCTGTCTGTGTTAACTGTAGAGCTCTGAGAGAAATCAATAGCACTGATAAACAGATTGAACTCAGACTATCTGCCGCCACGAGAGGCTTTTAGCGGTCCGGCATCTCTCAGTGATCTCTCACACATCAGCGCATCCGTACGAGCCGGTGAAGAGAGGACACCAGCTGCCGGGCCTCGGGACATTATCATGCCTTTCTGCCCAGTCCAGCTCTCCAGAATATTGGATTTCAGTTAAAGTTTTTATTTTTATTGTTTTCGTGAACTATTTTAACCCTAACTAATACAGCACCATGTGTCAGTCCTTAAAGGTCATGAGGTGAAGACAACTGAACATCACAAGCTTCACCCTCAGTCTTCAGAGAGATAAAGTCACACAGTTTGGACGAGAGACTGCCATCGTTCCCACTGGGAAAAGTGCCGGAGAGCTGGTATTCCTGAGAGGGTTTATAAATGGCAACAACATATTTTTCCCAGACTTGAGCATGCTCTCTCTTTTGCACTCACACACACACACACACACACTATCTGAGTGTTTGTTCAGCTGGGGTCTAGAGGTCACAGATCACAGATCTTACTGATAACCATAACGCACTCAAATAAAATGCCTGATCCATGTAAGCAGCCGAATTAATGTGAACGCAGATCATGCTGGAACTGGACTGCTAATGACTGTGAACTCTCATACATTCATTCATCCTGGTCCTAAAGGGCCACCGTCCTGCAGAGTTCAGCTCCCAACACAGTTAAACACACCTGAACCAGCTAATCAAGCTCATACGCACTATCACACGCTAACCGTTTCTCATGAGGACGTCTGTAAGAACCCCTCTGCGCGGCATCTCAGCGATAACTCGTGTGTTTGGATGATTTACTGACGGTGGAGGAGCGAGTTTTGTAATCCCACGACCCTGTGAACTCGTGTGGCATAAATAAAAAATGTCATATGCTTGGAAAAACACAAAAAATGTATTTAATTTAATAATGGAAAAAACTATGTTATAATTATTATTTAATCATTTAATTTAATTTTTAAAAATAGGAAGCTGGATGCGCGTATGATATATTCGAAATGGTTCTTATATTCTTGCATTTTATCTAAAAAGGATAAAAATATGGAAATTAGCAGAAAAAAGTAAATGCAGTAATTTAAGTAATTTACATGAGGTAATAATAAAGCGGCGTGGTTTATGTTTTTAATCTCGTGCATCAGTGCATAATAGCCTACATATTTAGCTTTTTTCTCTTTCTCTTTTGTGGAGCGGTGATGAAATATTGTTCTTGTAAAAATATCCCAGCATTTCAGCAATAAAAAGCACATCTTTAAAATACATGCAAATTACAGTTAAGCGCACCAGTTATCGTACGGTGCTCGGCAGGGGTCAAAAAGGATTTAAACTGATTTTTTTTTTTATTGATCTCTTCTTGTAAACTCGGATATGTGGATTCGGACGGCGAATAAATCCCCGCACGACCTTGGTTTGTGTCAAAGAACAGTAGGTAATTGGGCCGGGGATTTTTACGTGGGTGGTGGGAGAAAAACACTGACTTTCTGGATTCGGACGGCAATAACCCCTGTAAATGCTGGAGATACCTCACGACCCCATGAGAAACAGCTAGCGTCCGCAGAGGGCTTTACTAGGCATGTGTCGAGGCGAGTCGGATCTGAACTCTGCAGGACCGTGATCGAGCATCATACATCTGGAGATCTTCTACCTTGGCGTGATGCAGGTCTACGCCGTACATGGACAGCTTCTTCGCGTTCTCCAAAAACTGGGCGTCTGCTTGGGCTGGAGTCATTCCCCTGAAAGAACAGGTGGAGACATCAGACATCGGTCATCAGAGCAGATTTACACCTGATAATCCTGTGATCGTGACACACATCAGGCTTTGAGTCCAATGAGGACTCTTCATGTAGGAACTACATCACTGTTTAATATAAGAACACCAGTCTAGAGAATGGAAGAGACAGACACCAGTTTACTCTGTGCATGAGGACACATATTCCTGCTGTCCAGCCAGATTTGAGTCTAATCATTGGATCTGGACTGCCAGCAGGGGCATGACACCATTAGTGACGTCACAATCAATCAGTTTACAGTTATTATTTCAACATTTATATGAAATATTACACTTTTTGAGATCTTTAAGGCACCATATGTCTATTGAGAACAAACCCATACAATCTCAAAATAAATGCATCTCAGATTCTTCAATACTCGATAAATATGAATTGAAATTAGTTTATTTTGTATGCCATGATATAAGAGGTTGAGTGATATTGGATTTTGCTGATATATTAATATGAAAATTTGAAGAAACTGGTTATTGTGCTAGTAAAATCTCTGTATAAAATGTGTTAAATGATATTCTTACTCATTCCTTCCTGTGACAGTGAGGAAGTAAAATGCCAAACACAGTTTATTGTGTAACTAAAATACCAATAATATCCAGGAAAAAAAATGCAGACTACATTATTTAATTGTAAAGAAGCCTGAAATACACAGGACTCTTATTTTGAAATCTCCTTCCTTTACTACTGCTGGCTGCTCATTAAAACAGACGAGTAAGATCAAACACACACTCTTTCAATCATCTACAACATATTACAAATATAAACACCATGAAGACATTTGGTCGCTTGGCATAAATGTGTGGTATTCAGTGATTCAGTGAACAGTGCATTCATTTAATTATATCAGCATTTTGAAGTTTAATAAATCACATTAAGCCATGCTCATGCTCTTAGAAATGATTAAGATTGTAATACTCCTTTAAGACTTTTATGACCTTAAAGGGGACTTATGATGCAAAATTCACTTTTACATAGTTTTTTAACATAATTATGCATCCGCAGTGTGTGTACACAACCAGCCTATTGTGGTAAAGCTCCATCCACTCTGCCTATTTTCCCCATAAATCAGAAACAGTGTCTCAAAATGAGCTGTTCAGGAATGCCATTGTGCCGTCGCATGCAACAGGCCCCGCCCACGATGGGCCCTATTAGCTTAGCTCCTCCCCTGAGCGAGCCGTACACCATCCGCCATGTTTATGTCCTCGCTGGAGCACTGAACGGCAGCATTAAAAGGAAGTAATTGATGCAATTTTACAATAAATTCCCCTTAAACTTGAGACTGATGCCAGACCTGTGTGACTTGTGCAGCTCCACCACCTTCTCCTCCAGCTCCTTGGTCTGGTTTGGGGCGAACTGGAAGTCGGAGATGTAGTCCAGGCGGTGCTCTTCCGGGTCGTGGTCGCCCAGCTCGGCCTGCAGCGAGTACGAGCCCAGCAGCGCGTGCGTGACGAACGAACACGGCAGACGTCCCGATGCGATGTCCTGCCTCAGCTGAAGGCATAACAGATACCTGGAGAGAGAAGACCACACGTCACACTCCTCATCAAACCAGATATAAGCAGAACTCTGGGATGTCATCTACCTGGTGATGTCCTCAGTCAGCTGGGACGGGTCGGGAGGGTAAAACTTCACACTGAACGCAAACTGCCACTGAGAGTCTAGTGCACAACACACAGAGAGCAAGATTAACACAACATCACTTCCTCCAGTGGAGCGTCTCTGGCTTCAGTCCTTCCGGCTAACTACACTAAACATTACATCACGTGTGTGTGTGTGTGTGTGTGAGTGAGAGAGAGAGTTTCTTTTCCCTTTGCCCTTGGTTTTCACTAAGGGACACAAGCAGATGTGGAGGCATTGTGGGATACAGCAGCGATTATGAAGGAGTCTGAACGGGTCTGTTCAGTCCATTAGCAAACCAACACTTCTCCAGTTCATCACTCAGAAATGAGCGTTTTAAAGGCTGAGCCACACTAGTGATGAAGAGGATCTTGAGACCGCATTAGATCACATCGACTCGACTGACACGCGCTCAGATACGGTTAGTTGCTTTCGTCTTTAGGTTTCTAGATGTCTCTGGATGTCAGTGGTCCATCTTTCGGCAGGCATAAAGCTTCCTGTATTTTACTGTACGCCGTGACCTCGTGTAGTTTTGTTGAGGGCTTTTGAGGATGACGAGTTTGCCACAGAACCTGTTCATGTTGACATCCGAGCATGATCGGGGGGGGGGGGGGGGGGGGGGGGGGGAATATGAGAAATTATGCAAATTATGCATATGAGAAATTATGCAACACTAGACAGATGAGAAAGAGGATATGAATTATGTTGCAAATCCGACAGATTGCTCATCATTAGTGATAAAAAACCTATGCATTCTGGGCACACTGCTCATTTAATGTTATCAATCTGGGTTTTTACACTGACTTCCTTCAATAAGTTTGACTTTACACAGAATCCAACAATGTTTGGGGAAATTGCCAACAGTCTAGATCAGGGGTTTTCAAACTGTGGGTCGCAGATTGGGAAGAGGTGGGTCGCGCAGTCACTATTGGCTGCAGCTAAATTTACGTTTCATGAATGACACACACAAACATTTTGCACGATGTACCAACGTTACATAGAAATCGCTATGAGATCGCATTACACAGGAGAATTCAAATGTCACGAAAGGCGCTGCGTTTCCCAAAAGCATCGTATGCCTAAGTAGATCGTAAAACCGTTGCCACTTATGTTCTCTACGATCAGCTTAGCTCCCGATGCTTTTGGGAAACGCAGCGGAAACCTGAATCAGCCTTTCGTGACATTTGAATTATCCGGTGTAATGCGATCTCATGCAGAATGCAGAGCAGTGATTGGAGTAAACGAGTTTCTTCTTGTTGTTAATGCGCACAGAACCGCTTAATGAACCGCGCCGCTCTGAGACGCAGAAATTGTTAACACAACATGTCGCAAGCGCGCGCTTCATGAAACAAATCGCACTGATTTCATGTCGTCTGTTCAACACAGCACTGTTGTCTTTCAGAGATATGGTCGTCGTAAGAATGCATTGTTTGCGGTCCCTTGCATGCATTTTGCTACAACGCAAAAAATATAGCCTATATATAAAAAGTATTTCACATGTACACACACGAGCACGAAAGCGTTTTCTACGCTGAACAACGCAATGCGTTTAACAACACTCGCAGCATAAATATTAGTATTGAAATTCTAGGTCCTGGGCCTACTGTCAAATAAAATTATTAGTCTATTATATTTTTTTATATTCTGACCTTTGGTTATGATTAAGCTTACTTTTAAAATCTTTTTTCATTTCTTTAAATTTGTTCTGCCATGTCTGGTAAATCAGTTGAGGCAGCAGACAAAAACTACTCAGTATTCTTCACATTATTTCAACAGCCATTAGGCTGTTAGGCTCTCAATTTTTGATAATGTGCCAAAAGTTTGAATTGCAATTAAACTTGTCATTCATACTATAACAAGGGAAAAAAACTGCTCCAAAGAGAACTAACGCCTCCCACCCCACATTCATGCTTTAAAATTATTTTATATTTTGGTGGGTCTTGAGAGAGATTATTCTTGTCTAGGTGGGTCCTGGAATGGAAAAGTTTGGGAACCCCTGGTCTAGATAACACTATAGTTTTAATGTAAAGGACATTATATTTGACATTTCCTATGAATCAAACAGGTGAAAAGTTTCTGTTTTCAGATCTAATGTAAAGGTTCCTATTAATACTGTATTTCCAGGCCATTTCATAGAATTTATAACTTTTCTCTCAGTTCTCTTTTATGAATCAGTCTGCAATGATTCCTCTAGAGTCACGGCTGAACGCCAGCACTAACACCGATGAGCAGTGAACGAGGCGACGCTCGCGCAGAAGCAGGACGGCTGAACCGAACGCCAGCACTAACTCTGATGAGCAGTGAACGAGGCGACGCTCGTGCAGAAGCAGGACGGCTTCGCTCCCGGTGACGCTCTCTGTGCCACTGGAAGGAAATGAGGCTCATATAACCCATGAGCGCATTCACAAAGCAGACATAAAATAATAAATGCAAGAATGAGTGGAATGAACTCTCGGCATGTACTCTGGCTCACTGATCATTCTGCTGTGGCTGACTCGGGGTCAGAGGTCAGAACGCAGCTAAACAAAGTCAACCTCATTCTTTCTGAGTGTCTTTGGAAACGAGGACACAGCTGCCATTTTTACAGACGTGTCCTTCAGAAGGAGAGCCTCTCTCTCTCTCTCTCTCTGTCCTGTTTTTCTATTTCCAGCTCTCCTCCAGACGCTCTACAGACTGAGTCATAAAAGCAGATAAGACATCTGATTCACCTGTGTGTGTGTGTGTGTGTGTGTGTGTGTGTGATATACAGCACCTGACTGGATGTCAAACAATGGCTCAGTTTTTAGTGTAAGAGGAAGTGTTCTGCACACACTCACCTTCAGTCCAGTGCTGTAAAAGCAGATTTTAACCCTATAAAGCTACAGTATTAAAGCTACAGTATATAAATGATCAAGGCTTTGCTGTGTCGCTCGATCTCCTGCAGTTCTCCTGTCTCTGATTGATAGTTTAGACTGTTTTATCCAGTAAAAGTCTTTCAGTGTAACTGTACAAACGTCCTCCTTCAGCTCGAGCTTCACGAGTCTTTCTGTGTCAAATCTGACCTGATTTATCAAGGAAACGCAAGAATAACTTTGATATTGTTATTATATTTCACCTGGACTGAAGCGACTGAGGTTTACTCGATCATCCATCATCATTTATTAGAAAAATATGATCATCAGGCTTTTGAGGAAGGTTTATTTGTTCATCCGTCAATCATCATTGTATTGCACTGCATTATATGATTTAAAGGGGTTATGATCTGCATTTTTTAATTGTTTTATAATGTTTCCTGAAGTGCATTTATAATGTTAGTATGGTTTGTACATCAAATTTAGAAATAAAAGGCATTTTTCCTACCCTGATTTGAACGCTCTGTTTGAAGGGGCGTGTCTGCTGTGAGACTTCAGTGTAAACGCCCACTGCTGTGATTGGCTGACACCTTTGCATATGAACATGTTGGAATTCACTATTACAGCTCGCAAGGTTTACTAATCGTGAAAAGTGTTGATTATGGCATTATTTTTAGACCTACTCCCATGGCATGAGGTTGCAATGATGAGCTTGTAGCCAATGACAGACATGACTGTTTAGCGCATGAATGCAGTGATCTCATCATTGCAACTCGATTTCTGCACCCTCACGAATGCGGTCATCAACTAACAGCGTAAATAAGAGATTCATTGTGCAGTGTAGACTGCGTCATTGACTATAACAGGAGTTTTGGGGAGAGCCCAGAACTCAGTCACTGATAAACTCACACTGTTTGATTAACAGTGATTATCTTTGATCGTTTTCTGTATACAATTTAATCACTATTTAAATAACATTATTTTCATGCTACTAAGAGAAACAATGCGAAGTTGATCGTTTAGTCACTGACTTGATTTACTGACGTATAAACAGCAATAAATGATTGAGACTCAGAATGTATGAATCATTACATATCAGAAATCACTGGTCACAGATCAGGCATTAGAATTAACACGGTTACTTGCATGTTGTGGCGTTACTGTAGCCTGTTTGCAAAGCCTGCGCCGAAATTGCAACTGATTTACCAAAGAATCCACAGTTAAATGCACCGAATAAACAAATAATTCTCTACTGAGACATTCACATAGTTGAAAAAATTCCTAGCGTAAGGATTCTTTAGGAGTGCCAGGGCTAAAGACGCGATAAAGTAGAAGTAAGTGTTCATCTGATTCTGCAGAGTCATAATGTGACGACTCCAAAACTAACCCTTTCAATGAAAGCTGTTTTTGGAAAAAACAAGGACATTTTGAGTTCTGAAATTACAAGATGTTTTCGTGCAATGACCTCATAAAACTAATCATTTAAATATAATCTAAGACATATCATTGGTATTTATATGCATTTTATGCAAGTATTTGCTACACTGTTGTAAACATCTCATGTACTCTTTATCTTGTCCATATTTATATGCAAAATTTACTCTTTTTGTCAATATAAACATTAGCATCTGCAGGAAGTTGCTTATTTTTGTAATAAAATGTAGGTGTTTTTCCTCCATATTCTAACTTTATCAGACTATATGATGCCACAAAAGCCTGATGTATCAAAAATGATACTTAAACTCATATGCAAACTTAAAGTTTTTTTTTTTTTGACAATTATTAGATATGTCAGGCTCTACAGGGTTAAAGGCTTTAAGGCAGCACAGCTCAACCGAAGTGTGATCGATCCCTTTAAGGACAGACCTCTGCATGTGCAGCATGTCTTTCTGAACACAGAGCAGAATCGGTCAGCTGACAGCACGCATCAACACATGTTTCTGAATGTTGTGTGAATGAGGAATCCTCTCTCACTCCACCCTGTGTGCGTCATTCCAGCGCTCTGATAATTACAGCTGTTGAATCTGCAGATGTGTGAGAGGACGACGGAGCCAGAGACTGAATCACACAAACCCCTTCATCTGCCTGACTGATCACATGTGGAGAAAGAGAAAGAGACGGCACGTACTGCGGATCTGCCGCTTGATTTCCTTGGTAGGGTCCAGCCAGCACTGCAACAGAACAACACAGAGTCAATCAAGCAGCTGCACTACAACATCAAGGTTTGAACAAAATACACCATTCTGTGACTCTGACTCATTCTCTGCAGAAAAACGGACAGTGTTTGTCTTTAAGAGAGTCCAGAATTCTGACATCTGGGTCCCTAGAGTAAGCTGAGGGAAAGTTCACCATTGCACCTGATCTTGACAGTGGACTCTTTTGTCTACTTTGTGACGGCATCTCAAAATTTTCCTTCTTTTTTATCAACCCAGACCACTGTGAATATCAGAATTATATCATTTAATACTAGTATATTTCTCTTATTACATTTATGCATTTGGCAGACGCTTTTATACAAAGCGACTTACATTGCATTGCAAGGTACACATTCTTATCAGGTCTTGCTTTCCCTGGGAATCGAACCCATGACCTTGGCGTTGCAAGCGCTCAAACTCTACTGTTTGAGCTACAGGAAAGCTCAATTTTATTAATTTTGACAGCTTCATTATTATATTATCACATTATGTTTCCACTGCATGTGCACACGTGGCTTTGTATGGCAAGTCTGTGTTAACAGCTTTAAAAGATCTTGGTTAATGAATCTCTTTGCTGTTTGCATAGATACAGCTGAACTAGGGTCCTATCATTTCAGTCACGCAGAAAACAGGCGGAATCACAAATAAAATGGAAATTGAATCAAGCGTGTAACACTGAATATCACCAATATTAAAGTGCCTCACAGACATAAGGTCTCTATTACTGGCTCAATCAGCTGGACAGAGACTGATGGCTGAACAGATCTAGAAAACAACAAGCCTGACCAATCCCATGATGCACCTCACAAGAACACATGTATATACTAATGCTTTTAGCATCAACGTCATGCTTCATCACCAATGGCAGATAAAGGACTGATCACAGCTAATCAATATCAGTGCTTGTTCAGTATCAGTGCTTTGGATTCGTGCACATGAGCCTATTCATTTAAAAGTGGAAAAACACTGTAGGACAGATACCTTTTTATTTTTCTATTTAACACAGTTTGCGCTTGTTAGACTTGGTCAGGAATGTTCTTTGCGTAGTGTTTCACACACACCGTTAATTTATTTTCGCTTTCTCTGGCAGCGCAACATCAAATATAGCCTAGATGTCTTGCTCCTGCAGAAGATGAAATGTGTCAGCTGCTTTTGCTAATGTTTTATTTAATATTTAACCACCGGCAGTAGCTGGTCCGTTACGCCGCGGTGGTGAAAACGGCCACTGTCACATGACCTCACAGGATAGACAGTTTAAATCAGTCTCTGCTTCTCATGAAGCATCACAGGAACACAGAGCTCGAGTCACATGGACTGCTGTCCCCATACTGTTAGGGTGTGTTTTGTTTTGTCCATGTCTTGTGTGTGAACTCACCCTCTGCTCAGCGTTGTCTTTAAAGCTCAGGCCGAAGTAATCCTTCTCTATCAGATTCAGGTGCTCGCAGACTTCAAAAAACAGGTACTGGCCCTTCGCCCGTTTCTGGAGACACACAGAGGAAGAAGGATGAGTGGAATATTTGGACATTATTTATAGACGATGTTGTGGTGCTCATCCAAATCACTTCATTAGTTGTAGAACCATTTATCATGAAGGAACGGTTCACCCAAAAACGATCATTCTGTCAATAAATCACTCGCCTTCACGTCGTTACACACCTGGATGATTTTCTTCTGTGATATTTTGAGAAATGTCTCAAGTTTTAGTGCATGAACAATTTCATCGAAAACAAAAGGCAGTCAGGTTTGGAACAACGTGATGGTGAGTAAATGAGGGAGAAGAGCTATTTTTGTGTGGCACTTGAAGTATTCCCGTAAATGCCAGCGCTGGCGCTGTGATGAGTCTGAATGGAGACTGTGTGGAGTCTGAAGCGCCGGCTCATAATGGGCCTGTTTGAGCCGTTCCTCACATTCTGTTGATTCATCTCGATAGCGTGAGTGTTGGTGTGACTCCTGAGGAATGAGGCCCTCAACGGTCCCTCTTTCCTCTCCAGACACCAGGAGCTTCCAGCATTAGTCATTGAGGAAGATCTGCATTCTTCAATCTGCTCGGCTTCAGCCCACCCATACGCCAAACTGCTCACGCACTTTCTAATCCATCAGTCAAGGTTTCTTGCACCAAAAAAACTGTTAAAATGAGCTATCCATGTACATTTATCCTACGTCCCCCATGAAGCTCGGCGCAAATTATGGGAGTCACTAGGGCTGGGTAAAAAATATCTAGAGAAGCACATGATCTTCTCTTCCGCCTTAATAACACCAGTTACAGCACGAGATAAACATGAATGAGCTTCTGAAAGTGTGTTAAAAGGTGGAGAACAACTTATCGAAGTCCGTATCATGTGACATGGAATCGCTCAATCAATGTTTCAACCGTGGAAAGACGTCAGTAAATCAGCTTGTAAACAATGTCATGTAACGTCACATTTACCTCAGAAAAACCATATCCAGTGATCATAATCTCGTCAGTCAACTAGAAATATTAACTCTAGAGAGGAGCATTTTTATTAATATATGCACCATATTACATTATCATTATAATTTTTAATGTTCTTCGATTTTGAATGCATGTTTGAATAAATCTGGCAGGTTTTTATGACAGCCACCATTTAAATTTTAATATTTTATATAACTATTATTATAAAAATAAATAAAAGCGTAATTTAAGTGTTTGTATACAAATCAGTTAATTTGTACCTTCAGTATTACAGTAGGCTAATGAAGCCTATAGGCTACAACTGACTCCCATAGTTTACAGCATTAGTGAAGAGATCTGTTTTCCTTGAGAAAATTTGCAATGTATTGTACCTGATATCCAAAATAATCAATATTGAATCGGAATCGAAATCGAATCGAATTGCAAGCTTGTGAATCGAAATCGAATCGAATTGTGAAATTTGTGTCAATACCCAGCCCTAGGAGTCACATAAATATTACTGTAGATATACAAGTCAGTATTATGTAACGTGTTTGTATGTTGCATGAATTAAATGTTCCATCATTATCTAGAACAGTGGTTCCCAAACCTGTCCTGCCGGCACCCCAACACTGCACGTTTTCTTTGTCTCCCTAATCAAACACACCTGATTCAACTCATCAGCTCATTATCACATGGGTTAATGAGCTGATGAGTTGAATCAGGTGTGTTTGATTAGGGAGACAAAGAAAATGTGCAGTGTTGGGGTGCCGGCAGGACAGGTTTGGGAACCACTGATCTAGAACATGGCTGTCATTTTGACATACAAACAAACTGTATTTTCCATCTTTAAGACTGGTTAACACCAAGGATGATAACGATAATTCCGCTCATTATTCTAAATATGACAGAATAGCAGCGTCCATGCCAAAAACAGCAGTGTTATGGCAAAGGGGCTGTTTACACCTGTCCACTTCATGCGTTTTCTCAGATCGGATAGCTATCCGATCGTGAAAAGACCAGGTGTAAATGCCCTCCGAAACGCATTCGAGACGGATTTGAATCCGATCGCTCAAACCACTTCAGGAGGAGGTCTGAGATGCTTTCCAGACGAAACTGGACAAGTGTAAATGCATCTGGTTGTTGAAACCACATATGTAAATTGTACTCCTCCCAAAAATGGTAAAAAATAAACGTGTGAGAGCGTGTTATAGGCTATATGTAATGTTATAGCCAGATATGACGACGCTACTGGAACACGCGCGTCACCGCAGATGAAAAGCAGAGCATCTATTCATTAATCCAACGTGCAAACTATCGCAAATCAAAGTGAAAGTAAGTCGCAGATGCTTAACACACAATCATCATAGTTAAAATTAAAGAAACGAAATGATCTTACCAGGGCTGTTACTGCTCTCTCTTATTGCGGTCTTTGATTTTTAAATTTTAGCTGATGATCAAAAAAATGCAGCTCATATCTGTTGCTTTCGTGACGTGCACTCCAGTAAATCTGCATATAGCGCGGGAATTGAAGATCGGATTTAAATCCGTTTCGCAAAAACACATTTATGTGACCAGGTGTAAATGGAATCGTTTTGATAAATCAGATAGCTATCCGATCTGAGAAAACACATGAAGTGGCCAGGTGTAAATAGCCCCAAAGAGGAACGATATCATTTGAATCACTTTCAGAACTATTTTTTTCCAGCTGATGAATGATAAAAACATTGACAATCAGCAAATCAGAATCCATCTTGCTTTAAAGAGCTCGAGCATTTAAGAGGCAGACGACAGAACTGCAGCTCGCTTTTAATAAACAGAACAATATTGAGTTGGAGTGGACGCTAATATAGTTCCTGCTCTTGCTGTGAGCAGAACATTAATGCGGTGTGTGAAAACCAGGATGGGAATGAGAATTCTGGGAGAAAATGAGAAATTCTTACTGCAAGTGAATTATTTGTATAATACGTTCATTAATCAGGATAGTAGACCACAAGAGAGCAGTATATGTTGTCTTAGACATATTTTTAGAGCAGAAAAGAAAAAGAAAATATTACGGAGGAACAAAAGACAGCTAGCGTACTTAAAGAGCTCTCGTGAAACCAACACGTTAAAATACCAAACGTTACTTTATTTTCCCCATGGATAAAATGGAGCATGAGGGAAAACGTACAGCTCATTCAGACAAACTGAAAAATAAGGATGATTTATAATACAACCTATAATTTGAAATGATTAGTTTCTGTACATTTGAAACTGGTTTGGGGAGTTTCCAAACCAGAGGCTCCAAGTATAATTTGAATGGATCGCAGTAAATCATTCGAAATAATGTGGATATGAACATGTCAATTAAACTGACAGCTTGTGCTACTGTACCTTTAAGACTTTGACTGTAGTTTAAAAAGATGATATTATGACTGTTGAGATCATTGTAATATCATAAACATGATAAATGTCCTTGTGGTTCAGCTCGGTCTCAGTAAATGGTCTGGATGGATTGGAGAGGAAGTGTTGAGTTGCGATTTTTGTCCCATTTCTACAGTATAAGTCTAAGTGACGGTCGGGTCAACTAGACAAACAAAAACCAAAAGACTGCTTGTTTAAGGTTTTAATGTGTCTTGTTATGACATGACACAAAACCCCATAAGCTGCTGTTATGGATGCAATTACACACCAACTAATCCGTTCCGAGCGTTCAGTCGCACCAGATTTACTGATGAGTGATCAGATGTTACGCTCCGTAAACTTAACACTGAAACACACACACACACACACACACACACACACACACAGAGATGCTGCTAATGGATTTCAGTTTCCAGTGGATCAATACTGGACAACAGCAGGCCTGCATTAGTGAAAAGTGCATTAGGGGAAGGACGAGTGCAAACAAACACCGACGCTCATCTCACTGCACAGCTGTCTGATGATCATGTGTTAATGGCTGAAGAAAGCCACAGGTGGAGACATGTTCTCAACAAACCAGAGAGATGTACAGCTACTGGTGAATCTATGAGCCACAAGCAAGAGGGAAGCTCAACTCTGCAGCTCTAAACTCATGAGTGTCAGCTGATCTAGAGGAGATCACAGATCTACAACCAGAGGCGAGGAAGTGATGATTTCACCACTGCTGTCAGGCATTAAAGAGAGAGATAACTACGAGGGTAAAGATAAAGAGCAGGAGATGGTCTATGTTAAAAAAGAGATAGTAAAAGCACAACACACTCCTGAGGAGAATTCAAAACTCAACTTTCACGCAGTCCGACACACACCTTTCATGGCATGTTGGGCATGAAGAGTCGAATACACACAGAATGATGTCAAATTCCCTTCTCGAGTTCTCACAAACACAGTCGGTCACGTCTCAAGTGAACATAACAGTTGGATGGATCTTGTCTGGCATCTTGGTTGCTGCTACTACAAGAGCCTCGAGCTTATGAAGCATCAACAGGACCTCATTTAGTGCGTTTACATGGAGAACAATATTCCCATATTAAGCTGATTAAGAAACTACCATGTAAACAGGGATTTCTGATTACCTTTATCCGCCTAAAGATCAAATTAAGAAACGTGGAGTATTCCTATTTTAGTCATTGAAGTTCATTATACACACCTTCTAATATATATATATATATCTTATATTATATACACACATCTTATATTGAAGTTCATTATACACACCTCAATCACACAATTAAGGTTGTGTGGGAGTTTGAGTTAATCGAGCTATGTTTTATAACATGTAGAAGAGGAACATGAAAGGAATATTTTTAAAGCATCGCATGTAAACCCTTCATCAGAATATGAAAAAGGTCAATAATTAGATCACTGCTGTCCATGTAAACAGTTAATGTTGAAAGGTATCGCTCAGGTCAGGGCTACAAAAACACATCCAAGGCATTAGATGCACTTGAGCACAGTGATCAACAAGTGGAGAACAGTATGGCACAACGGTGACATCAACAAGAATAATGTGTCCCTCCAAAGTTGATGAGAAGACAGAGAAAACTGGGAAGGGAGGCTGTCAAGAGGCCGACAGCAACATCACAAGAGCTTTTCTGACAACCATCTCCCATATTCTCCATCAGTCTGGGCTATGAGACGCAAACCTTCTCTGACTAAAACATCCAAGCCAGATCTCCAGAACTTTCAGCCGTCTGCTAGAAAGATGAATGAAGAGGACTTTCACCTTTCAGCATGACACTGATCCAAAGCACACATCATAAACAACAAAAGAATGGCTTCAGCAAAGACAGATGAATGTTTTGACCTGAATCCTATTGAAAATCTGTGAGAGAGCTGTGCACATTAGAAACCCTCACAATTTAACTTATCTAAGCATATAACACATTCTTACGTTTGTGTTATAAAAGATCTCACAGCATTAAGACACGAAGCACGAGCTGAGAGTGGACCTTTTTACAATAATACTAAAACAATAAACTTTTATTTGTGTAACACGTTTAAAAACAACTGGTGTTGACCAAAGCGCTTTACAAAAGCCAAGGAACAAACAATAAGATGGAAAACATAAAACAGTAAAGCAAATTAAAGGACAATAAAAATGGAAAACCTATGAACTAAGGTTAAAAAAAAAATTATAATTAAGATATTGAAAAAAATATACGTTTTCAAAGTAGATTTAAAAATTGAGAAAGATTGGGCGGATCTGATTCCACAACTGATTCCATGACCGCAAAAGCACGATCACTCCTCTTGTTAAGTCTAGTTCTAGGAACAGATGTTAGATCAGATCCCCCGATCGGAGTGATCTCGACTGAGGGCGGATGCAGCAGATCAGATAGGCACTGTGGAGCCTGGTTCTGCAAAGACTTGATACAAATAACAAAACTTTAAAATCAATTCTGTATCAAAACCGGTGTAATGTGTTCATTTTTACGCTTCCCTTTGAGAAGCCGTGCTGCAGCATTTTGAACTAATTGCAAGCGTGTGATGCATATTTGCTTCCACCAATATATAAAGAGTTACAATAATCTAATCGGGAAGTTGCAAAAGCATGCATATCAGTCTCAAAGTTCTTAGCAGACAAACAGGGCTTAACCCTGGCTAAAAGAGGAAGATGATAAAAACAGGACTTAACCACAGCACGTATCGGTTTATCATATTTAAGATTGTCATCAGACAAGACCCCCAGATTCAGAGCTGTATGGTAACAGCGCTTGGAGATCGAAATCATGAATACTGCGATCATTTGAACCAAACAAAATCATTTCAGTCTTGCTCTCATTAAGAGTTTTAGTTCATCCAAACAGTCCAATATTGGCTTTAAAGCAAGCTTATCATCACGCTTCAAAGGCACGTAAATGTGTGTGTCATCAGCATACAGATGAAAAGATAGCCCACATCTAGATTAAATAGAACCCAAAGGGAGCATATAAAGATGAAACTGAACCGGACCTAGAATAGAGCCCTGAGGAACGCCAGAGCCCAATTGCATTTCAGACGAAGACTGTTGCCCGATGCAGACTGAGTAACTCCTATTAGTTAAATATGAACGGAGCCATTGCAGCACCGTACCCCGAAAGCCCACACACGCTTCTAGACGTGATATGAGAATGTTGTGATCGACCAAAGCCACAGATTGCCCGGTATCGGTGGTGAGCATTATATCATTCCTGACTCTTAAGAGAGCTGATTCTGTGCTATGACGATTTTTAAAACCGGACCGAAAATTCTCATGAATATTGTTATCATTCAAAAAAGACAGGAGTTGACTTAACCACTTTTTCTAGAATTTTCGAAAGAGAAAAAGTCAATTTGAGATTGGGCGAAAGTTACTCAAAAGTGTAGAATCCAAATTAGTTTTTTTAAGACGAGGCAAAATCGAAGCATTCGGGAACGATCCAGGTGTGAAGACATTTGTTGATGATGGACAACAAATCAGGACCGATAGCTTGAAATACTTGCTTAAGAAGAGTAGTGGGAATCACATCCTGATTGCAAGTTGCAACAATCTCATTTAGGGAGTCCAAAGAGATGGGCTCAAAGACAGACCATGTAGAAGAGCAGACTCTGGGACATCACGTGGCGTATAGGTTGATGCAGGCATTTGAGATTTAATCAGTGAGATCTTCTCATTAAAATATACCTGGAACTGATTAGTAGTGGGATTCAGATCAGAATCTATTGAAAATAGGGCAATTGGGCCTATTGCTGTTAGAATCAACTCTGAGAAGTATTTACGTTTGGCAACATTAGCAGCTCGCTGGAAAGCAGAGAGGGAGGCCATGTTGCTTCCTCCAGCTGTGTCGTCCGGTTTAGCGGAGCTTAAGGAGATTCACTCCACGGAGTCGAAAGAGGAAGGAGATGACCGCATGAAGGCACAGACGAAGAGGAACAACAGGTCGAAGCCACCGATGCGAGGGAAGAGACCATGCAAAGGCACTGGCAAAGCGGCGCTCGTAGGCCAGCACAGGTCCAATACACACAGGCGGACTTCAGCCGAACAGCGCTTCCTCCGACACCGCCGCCTCCAGGGAAGATCGGTGGGATACCAATGCAGGTGTGGGTGAGCAGGGAGGGGAGATCGGCAAGACACATCAACGTCACTCTGGTTGAGTCGATAGCCATGCGGATATTTAATAATGTTTGGCGAAATGTCACAGTCCGAAACTAGTAGGAACAAACATAAAATCACAAGATTTAAAAACGAGACGGAGAGCAACAGGCGGCATGCCACATACACATCGCCAACTTTACAATTTAAAAGGCCTTTTGCTTGCTAAACTATCAATCAGACAACATTGTGTGCGACAGAGAGACTAGGTCTGTATGAAAGAAACTAATGGATCAGAGAGTAAATGAACGACAGTGAAAGCCTAAAAGAACATGATGAAAGCAAGAGAGACATGAATGAGAACAAAAGAAGGAGCTCCAACTGCAGCCTGAACAATAAGATGCATAATGGAGTAGTAAAGTCACAGAGAATCACTGATGGGATGTTTGAAGAGGGTTTATTCAGGATCAGCGACGTACAGGAGGAATCACAGAGCGTCATTGTGAAGGAGCGTCCGGAAGCATTAGCGTCAAGCACACACACACACTCGTGTGAGCTCTGCTGTGGCCTCGTGTGTCCCTCGACTGGAGACCGACCCTGATCTGGAGAGTCTCATGATGACCAGGACATTCGAGAGAACTCAAACACATCCGGATTCTGCTTCCAGGAAAACACACGGCTGGATCTCTGCACTTACGGCATTAAAAACACAGCGCTTCTGTTATATAGGTCACTGCGCTGTGATTGGCTGAAGGTGCATGCGCTGTGATTGGCTGAGTGGATCATCCATACGCTCTCGTCTCAGCCAGAGACCAGAATTAATCCTGGCATCAGGCCAGAAACACAAAGAAGAAGAGCAGTAAGGATGGACCGAAACATCCATGAGGGGTCGTCCAGCAGTCATGAGCCCCTCTTTGTCCCGATAAAGCGTCCCGCCTGGAATGCTTTGTTTGGAGCTTCGGCTTATGCGTCCGGGCGACCCGGAGACAGTCGCGCTCATCTCTGAGCAAACATGCCACCGTCTCGTGCATGAACACACCAGGACAATAGCGCTTAGTGATGCCTCAGCACTTTCCGGTGACGGGACAAAGCCGAGCCTGTTGAAAGCTCACAGAGCGGCCAGTAATGAGACCCCAGAACATCATATCCCAACACTCACCTGCACTGCTCCCATTCCAGCATCCGCCGGGAACGCCTCCCGCTCACTCCATTAGACTCACTTAACCCACCACGAGAACACCTGCAGAGCACCATGTCTTTAACAGTTCATTTACATGCTATTTAATATAAATTATATAAAATGTACTAATTGTTTCAATTTATTAAAATATTGTGTAATGGATATTGATTTATTGCAGCAATTCTGTGTGCACTCTCTGTGAAGAGTGTAAAACATTTCTATTTAAATGTGCAACGTGTGTGTGTGTGTGTGGGGGGGGGGGGGGGGCTTGTGAGTGTGTGTGTGTGTGTGGGCTTGTGTGTTTTTTCAAGCATTGATCATTGTAACCAATCACAGACATGTTCAGTTGAGTGTGTGAAAGCAATGACAGATCAGAGGCACTTAAGTTAGCCCGAATCCACTCAATACCACACAAAACAAAGCTTTTGTTCTCCATGCTTGGGATTATAACCAACAAACTGTAAACACAATGTAATAAAGAGCTTGTTTGTGCAGCTTCATTGATTATAACGGGAGATTGGGAAGAGTGAGCTTGTGCTGAACTGAAGTGATTGTAAAGAGAGAGTATTAAAATACACGAACGAATCGTAAACAGTCATAATGGAGTGATAACCAGGGATTGACATTAACTTCTTTGCTCACCAGTCACTGTGGCTAGCGGTTTTCCAGAGTTACTAGCCACAATTCTGACTCAATACCATGGGGGAAAATGGCCATATAGATATTTTCAATAGCATCTCATAATTTGGCAGCAAGTTTTATATAGCCAATATACCTTTATGTGTGTCTTTAACACACAAATGTGTACATTTCCAAAATCAATGTATCTACAGTGCGTTGACTGTTAGTGTGTGTGTGTGTGTGTGTGTGTGTGTGTGTGTGTGTGTGTGTGTGTGTGTGTGTGTGTGTGTGTGTCTGTGTGTCTGTGTGTCTGTGTGTCTGTGTGTCTGAGTGTGCGTGAGTGTGTGTCTGGAACCCAGCAGCAGACGCACACACTGGTAGTTTAACACTGACAGCAGGCCCCCAATTATCTGTCCTCCGAAACACTTTACACACACACCAAATCACTCCAGGGTCAGAGGTCATCATGCATTTAAATGCTCCTGTCAGCACAATGACTTATCCTATTACAGCTACTGAACACACACACACACACACACACACACACACACACACACACACACACACACACACACACACACGGCCCACAAAACTATTATATTATATCATATTCAGGGTTTGAAATTAACTTTTTCAGCGGCCAATTTGGCTACAAAATTTTTAAATTACCGGCCATTATATCCGATAACAACCGGTGAAAACAGAAACCGGCTCACCCGGGTTACTGAAGTCAGCAGCGTTTTCTTGCTAGGAACGTTTTTTATTTTTATTTGGTGAGCTAATAAAATATTAAAACTCAATATCAATATTTTGTGTACAGTTCTTTAATTAAGCCATTGTGGATTTGCTCTCTCATGTTTCACACAAACGCAGCGGCTGCCATTTTGTGACTATTGTTTTGTACACTGTTGGATTATAAGATACAGGTATGATTTTAAAACAGTTTAATCTCAAATCAATATCTCTTCTCTCCATAATTATTTTTGAGGTGAAATGCTGTGTAATAAGTGTTATGACTGTATACCGTATCTCTTAAATGTCCGTCTAGTTTGATCTCGCCGCTGAAACTGCTCTCTCTCCGTGGAGGCTTTGCGTTTAAAGAGCTAATAAAATATTTCAACTCAGATCAATATTTTGTGTCTAATTATATACTTACGTGGCAAGTAGCGCGTAATAAGCGGGATAATGTACATCCAGCCGATTGTTATCTCAGAATAAACCCCCTTCAGGCTGATACAGGACCCCCTCTTCCAACGCTTCCCGTCAGGGGGTTTATTCTGAGAGAACAACCGGCTGGATGCACATTATCCCTTTCATTCATATATATATAAAAATATAAAATACAAAATACAATTTGGATTTCATAAAGTAATTTCTAATTCAAACAAAATCCTGTCATCCAGCCATCTCCTCCCTTCCTCTTTCATCAAAAATGTATTTTAGGTGGACAGATCAATACAGTATAAAGACCATCAAAAATGTAGGATGTTGGAAAATAATGTCTTTTCTGTTAACCAAACGCTTTTAATCTCTGCTATTGCTTCAATGCAAATTAACAAGCGTGTCGTTATTTGTTGCGTAGTGATGTGTGTGTTCAAGTAAGTCAATTTATTAAATTGCAAAGTAAAATGCGCACGTCCGAAGTTTTCAATTAACTGATATGGAAGTAGGCATGAACTAAAAAACACTCGCTCCGCGCCCGTGGACACACACCGTTATGAACGCAGCCATGCATATTTCAGTTCCAGCAGAGTGAGTAAACATAATAAGTAACACCAAATTGGCTAGTGATTTGACAGCGTTAACCGCCACAGTTGATTGTTACCCACATTTTGGTGGCTTGGCGGGTGTTCATTTCAAACCCTGATTATATTATATGAACGTCTAGTTCCTCCACTGAAGGGTTGTCATGTTTATAAGAAACACATGTGTATGTTGGCTGGTGGACACACACACCATTTACATGAGCTTCATTAACAATGCATGCTGCTCAGACTAGTGCACACACACACTCACACACACACACACACACACACACACACACACACACACACACACACACACACACACACACACACGCGCACTGCTGACAGATACAGTTATGATGAGTTGTGTTGCCATGGCGCTCATGAGGGAAGATGATGAGCGCACTGCTGGAGTGCTGGAGATTATCAGAGTATATATAGACTCAAATCCAAGCGACACACTCATCTCCAGTCCATACACACAACAGGATTATTGTCATCCGGAGTTATCATAAAATAAAGAGGAGTGAAACACAGACAGACAGGATTAGAGCAGTGCACTGAACGACCAGTCAGCTGACCCCTCACCTCGAGTCAACAGTGATGATGCGACTCCAAAGACTTCACAAAACACCACAACAACAGACAGACAGACGGGTCTCACCTCCACCTCGCAGGAGAACTGGCTGCCGTCCAGGAGAGTCACGTGACACACCACCATCTTCATCTTCTTGTTGAGTCTGAGGGGCGACAGCACACTCGTCTCCTGCTGAATCACTTGCTCTTCCTCTTTCTTCTCCTCCTCGCGCTCCTTCTCCTCGCCCTCCTTCACTTCCGATTCTGCCTCTTTCTCCTCCCTCACAGGCTGCACACACACACACACAGAGAGAGAGAGAGAGTTAATACACACACACACACGAGCGCTCTCATGTTTTCCAGCTGAGCGGATGGCTGCTGGATGATGTCAGCGGGCGGATGCTGATGTGTTCTGCCAGACGCATGTGGTTCAGTCTGACAGCGTCCACATCTGGATTAGAGTCCGGTCTCACACAGGTTTATCTGAGCTGATCTTCAGGACTCTAGCTGCCAGCTACGGGCTGATGTCTTTTATTTTGAAATTCTCACTTCCAGTTTGTTAGGTCAGCTGGTATAGGTGCATATGACCTGTGAGTGTGTGTGTGGACAGCGTGTGGGAAGGGTGTGAGTATCTGGGACGTTCACTTTCTGTTCTGCTTATTTTATCGTCATCTTTCATCATGCTTCTGTTCTCTTCAATATAACAACAAACGCGTCATCTTTTACTCCCTCTACTGAGCCTCTTAGCAGACACTGTCACGACGACATCATGAACCTGTTCCAGCCTCAGTGGAGGAGGAAGACACACAGATGAGCTAACGCATCAGTGCAATGAAGGCCGCGAGTTTAGACTGCTGATGTCACTTTGATGCGATACGTTCGATTAAATAATAATACTCATGACTTAATTCCTTCACTTGCCAGAGATCAACCAAACTGCAGGAAGTCCGTTACGTGTCTGTGACAAACAAACCCTCAATCAGTATTCCCTGCGTTAGTCCACTAAACCCGTTCACTTGAAGGAGCGAGTCAGCGAATTCGGACAGCCATTGAGCTTACATCGGTTGTACACTTGTTATTGCGGTGCATTGTGGGATTGAATGAGTGCACTTGATAATGTCCACTATGGTAAGCCTGTGTGACCTGGAGGTCACCTGACTGGGGTCAAGGGTGACAGGCTTTCCGGTGTAGATCCCTGCTTTACTCTTCAGACAGAGTACAGGGCACTGAGTCTCTTCACTGCTTTGAATTTATCAAACGAGCTCTTCATGCACATCATGATGATTATATTACAGCACTGTAGATGAAAACAACTACAAGTGTCCCGTGTGTGTATGAGCAGCGGCTCTCACCTGTGTGTCAGCACTGCCGACGGACTTCTCCTCCTCTTTCTCGTTCTCCTCCTCCTTCACCTCCTCTGGCCTGCTCTCCTCCTTCTCCTCCTTCACCTCCTTCTCCTCCTTCACTTCCTTCTCCTCCTTCACCTCCTTCTCCTCCTCCTCTGTTTTCTCTGAGCTCGGGGCGGCTCCTGCTCCGTCCGGCTGGTGTTTCGGCTCACTCTCCTCCTCCTCCTCCTTCAGGCTCGGGCTCTGGGGCTGCTCTGCGCTCTCTGAGGCTTGGTCTTGGCTCTGTGACTTCTGTCGTTTAAGCCATGGAGGCAGGAAGCGAGAGATGCCCTTCTCCTTCTTCTTCTGTCCGCCGGTGGCAGGAGGGCTGCTGGGATCGGGAGACGAGGACTCCTCCTGCGGGCTCTCCGGCTCCGCGCTCCGGCTCTCCTGCGGGACCGACACACGCAACACTGAAGACACTAGTGTCAAATCAGTTCAGACACTGAAGAGTCAAATCAGAGTCAAATCAGTTCCGACACTAGTGTCATTTTTACCGCATACTAGGGATGTGACGGTGAGGATATTTTCCCACCGGTTAACCGACATGTGACAACAACACATTGGGGGGTGGGGGGGTGGGGGGGGCGTATTATTCTTTAGGGCTGGTCCGAATACCATTTTTTGAGCTTCGAAGCTTCGGTAGTAATGAACATCGAATATTCGAAGCTTCGGAGAGAGGGGGCTGAACATATTCTTCTCTCTAATAAAGGCAGGAATCTCTATGTGTCTGTCTGTCTGTTTGCATTTTGATTATTTCGAGAACCGTTCATCCAATCGCCTTCACTCGGGAGTGCAGTGTCGCATTTGGTGCAATATAGATGGACACGCGAGACGCGACACATTCAGAATTAATAAACTTTTAGCTCAGGCATGCACTTCTGTCCACACACACTCCGCTGTTCTCATGCACTTCTGTCCACACACACTCCGCTGTTCTCATGCACTTCTGTCCACACACACTCCGCTGTTCTCATGCACTTCTGTCCACACACTCTCCACTGTTCTCATGCACTTCTGTCCACACACACTCCGCTGTTCTCATGCACTTCTGTCCACACACACTCCGCTGTTCTCATGCACTTCTGTCCACACACTCTCCGCTGTTCTCATGCACTTCTGTCCACACACACTCCGCTGTTCTCATGCACTTCTGTCCACACACTCTCCACTGTTCTCATGCACTTCTGTCCACACACACTCCGCTGTTCTCAGGCACTTCTGTCCACACACACTCCGCTGTTCTCATGCACTTCTGTCCACACACACTCCGCTGTTCTCATGCACTTCTGTCCACACACACACTCCGCTGTTCTCATGCGCTTCTGTCCACACACACTCCGCTGTTCTCATGCACTTCTGTCCACACACACACTCCGCTGTTCTCATGCACTTCTGTCCACACACACTCCGCTGTTCTCATGCACTTCTGTCCACACACACTCCGCTGTTCTCATGCACTTCTGTCCACACACACTCCGCTGTTCTCAGGCACTTCTGTCCACACACACTCCGCTGTTCTCAGGCACTTCTGTCCACACACACTCCGCTGTTCTCATGCGCTTCTGTCCACACACACTCCGCTGTTCTCATGCACTTCTGTCCACACACACTCCGCTGTTCTCATGCACTTCTGTCCACACACACTCCGCTTTTCTCATGCGCTTCTGTCCACACACACTCCGCTGTTCTCATGCGCTTCTGTCCACACACACCGCTGTTCTGCACTTCTGTCCACACACACTCCGCTGTTCTCATGCACTTCTGTCCACACACACTCCGCTGTTCTCATGCACTTCTGTCCACACACACTCCGCTGTTCTCATGCGCTTCTGTCCACACACACTCCGCTGTTCTCATGCGCTTCTGTCCACACACACTCCGCTGTTCTCATGCACTTCTGTCCACACACACTCCGCTGTTCTCATGCACTTCTGTCCACACACACTCCGCTGTTCTCATGCACTTCTGTCCACACACACTCCGCTGTTCTCATGCGCTTCTGTCCACACACACTCCGCTGTTCTCATGCACTTCTGTCCACACACACTCCGCTGTTCTCATGCACTTCTGTCCACACACACTCCGCTGTTCTCATGCACTTCTGTCCACACACACTCCGCTGTTCTCATGCGCTTCTGTCCACACACACTCCGCTGTTCTCATGCACTTCTGTCCACACACACTCCGCTGTTCTCATGCACTTCTGTCCACACACACTCCGCTGTTCTCATGCACTTCTGTCCACACACACTCCGCTGTTCTCAGGCGCTTCTGTCCACACACACTCCGCTTTTCTCATGCGCTTCTGTCCACACACACTCCGCTGTTCTCATGCACTTCTGTCCACACACACTCTCCGCTGTTCTCATGCACTTCTGTCCACACACACTCCGCTGTTCTCATGCACTTCTGTCCACACACACTCCGCTGTTCTCATGCACTTCTGTCCACACACACTCCGCTGTTCTCAGGCGCTTCTGTCCACACACACTCCGCTTTTCTCATGCGCTTCTGTCCACACACACTCCGCTGTTCTCATGCACTTCTGTCCACACACACTCCGCTGTTCTCATGCACTTCTGTCCACACACACTCCGCTGTTCTCATGCACTTCTGTCCACACACACTCCGCTGTTCTCATGCACTTCTGTCCACACACACTCCGCTGTTCTCAGGCGCTTCTGTCCACACACACACTCCGCTGTTCTCAGGCACTTCTGTCCACACACACTCCGCTGTTCTCAGGCACTTCTGTCCACACACACTCCGCTGTTCTCATGCACTTCTGTCCACACACACTCCGCTGTTCGCATGTACTTCTGTCCACACACACTCCGCTGTTCTCATGCACTTCTGTCCACACACACTCCGCTGTTCTCATGCACTTCTGTCCACACACACACTCCGCTGTTCTCATGCGCTTCTGTCCACACACACTCCGCTTTTCTCATGCGCTTCTGTCCACACACACTCCGCTGTTCTCATGCACTTCTGTCCACACACACTCCGCTGTTCTCATGCACTTCTGTCCACACACACTCCGCTGTTCTCAGGCGCTTCTGTCCACACACACTCCGCTGTTCTCAGGCACTTCTGTCCACACACACTCCGCTGTTCTCAGGCACTTCTGTCCACACACACTCCGCTGTTCTCATGCACTTCTGTCCACACACACACTCCGCTGTTCTCATGCGCTTCTGTCCACACACACTCCGCTTTTCTCATGCGCTTCTGTCCACACACACTCCGCTGTTCTCATGCACTTCTGTCCACACACACTCCGCTGTTCTCATGCACTTCTGTCCACACACACTCCGCTGTTCTCAGGCGCTTCTGTCCACACACACTCCGCTGTTCTCAGGCGCTTCTGTCCACACACACACTCCGCTGTTCTCAGGCACTTCTGTCCACACACTCTCCGCTGTTCTCATGCACTTCTGTCCACACACACTCCGCTGTTCTCATGCACTTCTGTCCACACACACTCCGCTGTTCTCATGCACTTCTGTCCACACACACTCCGCTGTTCTCATGCACTTCTGTCCACACACACTCCGCTGTTCTCAGGCGCTTCTGTCCACACACACTCCGCTGTTCTCATGCACTTCTGTCCACACACACTCCGCTGTTCTCATGCACTTCTGTCCACACACACTCCGCTGTTCTCATGCACTTCTGTCCACACACACTCCGCTGTTCTCATGCGCTTCTGTCCACACACACTCAGCTGTTCTCAGGCACTTCTGTCCACACACACACTCCGCTGTTCTCATGCACTTCTGTCCACACACACACTCCGCTGTTCTCATGCACTTCTGTCCACACACACTCCGCTGTTCTGCACTTCTGTCCACACACACACTCCGCTGTTCTCATGCACTTCTGTCCACACACACTCCGCTGTTCTCATGCGCTTCTGTCCACACACACTCCGCTGTTCTGCACTTCTGTCCACACACACTCCGCTGTTCTGCACTTCTGTCCACACACACACTCCGCTGTTCTCATGCACTTCTGTCCACACACACTCCGCTGTTCTGCACTTCGGTCCACACACACTCCGCTGTTCTCATGCACTTCTGTCCACACACACTCCGCTGTTCTCATGCACTTCTGTCCACACACACTCCGCTGTTCTCATGCGCTTCTGTCCACACACACTCCGCTGTTCTGCACTTCTGTCCACACACACTCCGCTGTTCTCATGCACTTCTGTCCACACACACTCCGCTGTTCTCATGCGCTTCTGTCCACACACACTCCGCTGTTCTCAGGCACTTCTGTCCACACACACTCCGCTGTTCTCATGCACTTCTGTCCACACACACTCCGCTGTTCTCAGGCACTTCTGTCCACACACACTCCGCTGTTCTCATGCACTTCTGTCCACACACACTCCGCTGTTCTCATGCACTTCTGTCCACACACACTCCGCTGTTCTCAGGCACTTCTGTCCACACACACTCCGCTGTTCTCATGCACTTCTGTCCACACACACTCCGCTGTTCTCAGGCACTTCTGTCCACACACACTCCGCTGTTCTCATGCACTTCTGTCCACACACACTCCGCTGTTCTCATGCACTTCTGTCCACACACACCGCTGTTCTGCACTTCTGTCCACACACACTCCGCTGTTCTCATGCGCTTCTGTCCACACACACTCCGCTGTTCTGCACTTCTGTCCACACACACTCCGCTGTTCTCATGCGCTTCTGTCCACACACACTCCGCTGTTCTCAGGCACTTCTGTCCACACACACTCCGCTGTTCTCATGCACTTCTGTCCACACACACTCCGCTGTTCTCATGCACTTCTGTCCACACACACTCCGCTGTTCTCATGCACTTCTGTCCACACACACTCCGCTGTTCTCAGGCACTTCTGTCCACACACACTCCGCTGTTCTCATGCACTTCTGTCCACACACACTCCGCTGTTCTCATGCACTTCTGTCCACACACACTCCGCTGTTCTCATGCACTTCTGTCCACACACACTCCGCTGTTCTCATGCACTTCTGTCCACACACACTCCGCTGTTCTGCACTTCTGTCCACACACACTCCGCTGTTCTCATGCGCTTCTGTCCACACACACTCCGCTGTTCTCAGGCACTTCTGTCCACACACACTCCGCTGTTCTCATGCACTTCTGTCCACACACACTCCGCTGTTCTCAGGCACTTCTGTCCACACACACTCCGCTGTTCTCATGCACTTCTGTCCACACACACTCCGCTGTTCTCATGCACTTCTGTCCACACACACCGCTGTTCTGCACTTCTGTCCACACACACTCCGCTGTTCTCATGCGCTTCTGTCCACACACACTCCGCTGTTCTCATGCACTTCTGTCCACACACACTCCGCTGTTCTCAGGCGCTTCTGTCCACACACACTCCGCTGTTCTCAGGCACTTCTGTCCACACACACTCCGCTGTTCTCATGCACTTCTGTCCACACACACTCCGCTGTTCTCATGCACTTCTGTCCACACACACTCCGCTGTTCTCAGGCGCTTCTGTCCACACACACTCCGCTGTTCTCAGGCGCTTCTGTCCACACACACACTCCGCTGTTCTCAGGCACTTCTGTCCACACACTCTCCGCTGTTCTCATGCACTTCTGTCCACACACACTCCGCTGTTCTCATGCACTTCTGTCCACACACACTCCGCTGTTCTCATGCACTTCTGTCCACACACACTCCGCTGTTCTCATGCACTTCTGTCCACACACACTCCGCTGTTCTCAGGCGCTTCTGTCCACACACACTCCGCTGTTCTCATGCACTTCTGTCCACACACACTCCGCTGTTCTCATGCACTTCTGTCCACACACACTCCGCTGTTCTCATGCACTTCTGTCCACACACACTCCGCTGTTCTCATGCGCTTCTGTCCACACACACTCAGCTGTTCTCAGGCACTTCTGTCCACACACACACTCCGCTGTTCTCATGCACTTCTGTCCACACACACACTCCGCTGTTCTCATGCACTTCTGTCCACACACACTCCGCTGTTCTGCACTTCTGTCCACACACACACTCCGCTGTTCTCATGCACTTCTGTCCACACACACTCCGCTGTTCTCATGCGCTTCTGTCCACACACACTCCGCTGTTCTGCACTTCTGTCCACACACACTCCGCTGTTCTGCACTTCTGTCCACACACACACTCCGCTGTTCTCATGCGCTTCTGTCCACACACACTCCGCTGTTCTGCACTTCTGTCCACACACACTCCGCTGTTCTCATGCACTTCTGTCCACACACACTCCGCTGTTCTCATGCGCTTCTGTCCACACACACTCCGCTGTTCTCAGGCACTTCTGTCCACACACACTCCGCTGTTCTCATGCACTTCTGTCCACACACACTCCGCTGTTCTCAGGCACTTCTGTCCACACACACTCCGCTGTTCTCATGCACTTCTGTCCACACACACTCCGCTGTTCTGCACTTCTGTCCACACACACTCCGCTGTTCTCATGCACTTCTGTCCACACACACTCCGCTGTTCTCATGCACTTCTGTCCACACACACTCCGCTGTTCTCATGCGCTTCTGTCCACACACACTCCACTGTTCTCATGCACTTCTGTCCACACACACTCCGCTGTTCTCATGCACTTCTGTCCACACACACTCCGCTGTTCTCATGCGCTTCTGTCCACACACACTCCGCTGTTCTGCACTTCTGTCCACACACACTCCGCTGTTCTCATGCACTTCTGTCCACACACACTCCGCTGTTCTCATGCGCTTCTGTCCACACACACTCCGCTGTTCTCAGGCACTTCTGTCCACACACACTCCGCTGTTCTCATGCACTTCTGTCCACACACACTCCGCTGTTCTCAGGCACTTCTGTCCACACACACTCCGCTGTTCTCATGCACTTCTGTCCACACACACTCCGCTGTTCTCATGCACTTCTGTCCACACACACTCCGCTGTTCTCAGGCACTTCTGTCCACACACACTCCGCTGTTCTCATGCACTTCTGTCCACACACACTCCGCTGTTCTCAGGCACTTCTGTCCACACACACTCCGCTGTTCTCATGCACTTCTGTCCACACACACTCCGCTGTTCTCATGCACTTCTGTCCACACACACCGCTGTTCTGCACTTCTGTCCACACACACTCCGCTGTTCTCATGCGCTTCTGTCCACACACACTCCGCTGTTCTGCACTTCTGTCCACACACACTCCGCTGTTCTCATGCGCTTCTGTCCACACACACTCCGCTGTTCTCAGGCACTTCTGTCCACACACACTCCGCTGTTCTCATGCACTTCTGTCCACACACACTCCGCTGTTCTCATGCACTTCTGTCCACACACACTCCGCTGTTCTCATGCACTTCTGTCCACACACACTCCGCTGTTCTCAGGCACTTCTGTCCACACACACTCCGCTGTTCTCATGCACTTCTGTCCACACACACTCCGCTGTTCTCATGCACTTCTGTCCACACACACTCCGCTGTTCTCATGCACTTCTGTCCACACACACTCCGCTGTTCTGCACTTCTGTCCACACACACTCCGCTGTTCTCATGCGCTTCTGTCCACACACACTCCGCTGTTCTCAGGCACTTCTGTCCACACACACTCCGCTGTTCTCATGCACTTCTGTCCACACACACTCCGCTGTTCTCAGGCACTTCTGTCCACACACACTCCGCTGTTCTCATGCACTTCTGTCCACACACACTCCGCTGTTCTCAGGCACTTCTGTCCACACACACTCCGCTGTTCTCATGCACTTCTGTCCACACACACTCCGCTGTTCTCATGCACTTCTGTCCACACACACCGCTGTTCTGCACTTCTGTCCACACACACTCCGCTGTTCTCATGCGCTTCTGTCCACACACACTCCGCTGTTCTGCACTTCTGTCCACACACACTCCGCTGTTCTCATGCGCTTCTGTCCACACACACTCCGCTGTTCTCAGGCACTTCTGTCCACACACACTCCGCTGTTCTCATGCACTTCTGTCCACACACACTCCGCTGTTCTCATGCACTTCTGTCCACACACACTCCGCTGTTCTCATGCACTTCTGTCCACACACACTCCGCTGTTCTCATGCACTTCTGTCCACACACACACTCCGCTGTTCTCATGCACTTCTGTCCACACACACTCCGCTGTTCTCATGCACTTCTGTCCACACACACACTCCGCTGTTCTGCACTTCTGTCCACACACACTCCGCTGTTCTCATGCACTTCTGTCCACACACACTCCGCTGTTCTCATGCACTTCTGTCCACACACACACTCCGCTGTTCTCATGCACTTCTGTCCACACACACACTCCGCTGTTCTCATGCACTTCTGTCCACACACACTCCGCTGTTCTGCACTTCTGTCCACACACACTCCGCTGTTCTCATGCGCTTCTGTCCACACACACTCCGCTGTTCTCAGGCACTTCTGTCCACACACACTCCGCTGTTCTCATGCACTTCTGTCCACACACACTCCGCTGTTCTCATGCACTTCTGTCCACACACACCGCTGTTCTGCACTTCTGTCCACACACACTCCGCTGTTCTCAAAAACCGCACTGGACTATAAGTCACATTTATTTAGAAATGTATTTCTCAAAAAAAAAAAAAAAAAGTTACGGACGGGACAGTTCTCTGTTACGGACGTGAGCGCTCTGAAAGCGGCACTAAAAGACTGCTTTAAAACTTTCACAGATCTCAAGCAGAAAGCAAAAAGCCTGTTTTTAAATTTAATTTCATTTTGTATTAATTGTATCTTAATTTTAATCAATGTTTCATCAACCAATTGCCTGGATTTAATAAATTAGAAAATATATTAGAAAATAGATAATCACGACACGGAGGCGCCGGCGCGTGAACATGGAGCTCGTCTCATAAATGAACCGAAACTCAGCGTATAAGCTACTTGCCTCACACACCTGAGACATATATAGAAAGCTTGAAATGTCTACTTTTAAACAGAACAATTCAAAATGAAAGAAAACTGACTGTTCTCTGCTTATGTAATCCGTATGAAATATGCATTTCTCTCTGGCACGTTCACTACTGTGAAGATGAGTTTTTAGATGAGTTGAGGTAGGATTGTCCGCTCAGGCTGGCCGTTCAGTGCGTTATCTTCCATTTTCAACACAGGGTGGCTTTTGGCTATTATTCGCTTGATTTGGTCATGGGCCTACGCTACAGTACGTTTAGAGCGCCCGCTACTGGATGAGATGGCAAACAATAAAATGAAAAACAAATGGTCTAATCATAGACTGTAAAAAATGTGCTACACATGGCACTTTAAAAACTGAATAGTTTATTTATAGTTCGATTACGGATATTTCACGTCACGTTCGTATGCATATTTAAATATCGAATAAAAAGTGACAGCCCTATTGTGTTGTGGAACGCACTGAAGATCTACCTCCGGTTGGGCGGCACTGGCCACGGGCTGGGCGTCGCTGTCGGCTGGTTTGTCGGGCTGGTCTGTTTGCACAGGGTCCGTCTGATGCTGAACTTCAGGAGCCTTCTCCGGTTCCTTCTTCACATCTGTCTCTGATCCCACCTCTGTCGTCATCACGCCCGGCACACTGGCACACAAGAGACAAGAACACAGAGGTTAAGAGTCATATCATGAGCCATCACATCTTCTGAGGTCCAGCAAACCCAACCGAACTGCAAACACGACTCGTTCCTGACGTCACAGACCAACATCAACACACAAGTGTCCACATTTACTCCATAACACCTCATAAGTGTCCATTTCTGATGCCTTATTTAAAGCCCATATATATACGATATCACACCATTTCATTTAAAGACAATAAATAAAACATGCATAGCATTTTTTATAAATGTTAATCAAAATATAATTTAAGTATGAATTCAATTGATTAGATATTCTTTGAGTATTAAACCATTCATTTTACAGAAAAAAAACAAGGGTGAATGTGCCTCAGTGCGGATAAGCGGCCGTATGAAATCTGTTTAATAACATTTCAGTAATCAGCGTGCCTTAACTAATTGAAATCATGAAACTGCAAAAGTAGTTTAGCGTAAATTAAATTTTTAGGGCCTTATGAAATCCATTTAGATATTTATCCAGTCATATAACTCTTTATATGGAGAGTTTCTGAAGGTGCAGCAGCTAAAAAACATGTTTATTATTTCTGAGAGCAGACCTGGTTGTTAAAAACTAATCAGCTTTACTCATATCTTTCATCATCATGGGAGGAAGTCTTTTTCAGTACCGTGAGTCTGATACCGTGCGAGACAGAATCACTGACTGAAGATTGAAAAGCATCAAAACGCTCTTTCATGTTATCAGAGCATCAGAACAAAGCCTGTATGAGCAAGTCGTCAAACCCCACCATGAGCAAACACACACACACACACACACACACACACACACACACACACACACAAGCTCAAAGCAGCGCTCATGCGACACTGCAACAGTCAAATGAGTGAATAACTCCCATCCTGCACATTTTACCAGATTTAAATCCAGAATTCTGCAGGTATTGATTTCGACTGATATGAGAAATGCCATCAGGGCTCAAGACCAGGGCGCAAGACTGCAGTGCTCCTAGTAAAACAATTTGGTCTTGAGCCCTGATAACATTTCTCATATCAGTCGAAATCAATACTGAAAATCTTACTCTTACTGAACATTTTAGGAGCACAAGCAGAAAGTGTTGACGCACACCTTAAATCGTCCTGCAACGCAATTATTCACATTTAGAGCCTTGAAATGCTGGAGAAAGTTGTGTGAAGCACTTGAAAATCCATGAAAAGTGCTTGAATTTCACTCTCAAAAGGTTGTACGAACCCTGAAATGAATCATAAAAACATTCGACTATTTCCGCCACAATTCCATGGTTACAGTTAGCGTTAATACGTTAAATCTACTAGTGCTGTCAAAAGTAAAAAATGATTGGCCATTGTGTTCACACACTCAACATATATGTCTGTGATTGGTTACAATGATCAACACTTCAAACACATGTTGTAAATGGACATCTTTGACGCTTGCAAGCGCTCGGTGAAGAGCGTCAAATATGTCCATTTACAAAATGTTTGTCCCATCAAAGGTATAAAAGCCGAAGTGGGTCCAGAATTTGGACTTAAACGTGGATTGGGCATCTATTATTTTACTCACACTGCTGTCCGCCATCACATTATAAACTCTTTTTCTTAGGCTAGTTAACTTATATTCACGTTTATGCGTTGATACTTGAGAGCCACCTTAAGGAGCCATGAAGTAGCAATGCTCGCAGGGAAATCTATATAGAGCGCCTTACTTTAACTAAAATATCAATATTTGGCGCCTGCGTATCGATTCTTGAATCACACAGAGGACGACAACTCAAAATTGCCCAATGGATATTTTGTTCCGCCCCTGGTTATAAGCCACTCAAACTCGCAGTGCTATCAGGTGGAGAAGCGTTTACTACGGATCTCAGAGCTGTATGTCACTAGCCGCGTTTCCATTACCCTTCAAACTGCGAAAATTGAAATTGCGCATTGAAAATACGCCCAATGGAAACACGTCAATTTTGCAAAAACTCGCATTTATCGAAAAAAAATTATCGTTTTTCCGCTCGCATGAGGAGGTTTTTCAGGCAATTCGAAAAAGAAAATATTTTGCAAAACTACAATGGAAACAGTTTTTGCGCATTTACAGGTCACCTGACGTAGATGACGAGGTGTGTTTGGACAGAATACGAGTCAGTTCTTTATTAAACTCATATAAGACAAAAGAATTACAGGAATAATGGATTCTAAACCTCAAATAAATGCCACAATCAAGACCTCGCAGCAGATCTGAGGGAGAAACACCCAGAAACTCCTCATATGAGCCGCTCACAAGTATAATAAGGGTCGTTCCTTACCATTAATGCTTGAAAACACACACACATCTCCTTCCATTAATAATAATGGCCAGTGCAGTGGCTGGGATATAGTACATAAACCAACCAACATCCGTTGCCATGGTTTTTGGAATGATTTTACTGATCGCGAGAGGAAAAAAAGACGTTTTAGTCGCAAAACATCAGTTAATGGAAACACCGTAAGTTCGCAATAGTTTTTTGTCGACATTAAAAAAAAAAAAAAAAAAAAAAAAAAATTTGCTAAAGTTTTGTGCAAATCTGTAATGGAAATGCGCCTACTGACAAGCTGCACATTCAAATTTTCATTAAGCCAAATCGGTTTAAGCGTGATTTCATGTCACTTGCGATTAATCGTGCAGCCCGAAGCCCTAGTGACTATAGAGCTGGATCAGGGTGGACGTCATGTGTGGATGAAAACACAGTCCTCTTCCAGCCTCTGCAATGGCATGAGATGTATAAGGCTCCTCCCGCATTACATCATCTTCACAACACACAGCTTTCAACATGGTTTCATGGAGTTTCTGAATACTGAAAGGTTTTGGAAAGATATTGAACAACTGGTATGTTGTTAAACAACAGTTCAATCCACTGAACCCATTGTACTTCAATCCCTCCCAGCCTTGTTTTCATTCCTGTCCAAAAATTAATTATGGCGCTGCCCTGACTAAGATCTACTACACACACACACACATCTCAGGTTCATCACGATCACAACGTTCCCTCAAGATCGCACCAGGACCAGTCAAACATGCTGGGAGTTTCAGAGAGCACACAGCTGTTACAACACACACACACACACACACACACACACACACCAGAGAGGCGGCCAGGGGAAAACCACTGAGGAAAGACAACAGCAAATATGCTGTGAGAAAGAGAAAGCATGCATGACATCATCACGTGTGGGGCATGTCCTCAAACGCACATGTGATGCGTGTACATCAGAGCAACGGCCCTCTGGGTAACCGGGTAACATTAGACAGACACTACCTAGAGTCCGGGCTCAGGAAGACTTTTGTTCTTTTGAAAGAAAAACACTTTTATTCATTTTATTTAATGTCTACAATTAAACACAAGAACTCACAACAAACAGATACATGTTCAGTTTCAGACCTCAGTGTGGTGTGTGTGTGTGTGTGTGTGTGTGTGTGTGTGTGTGTGTGTGTGTGTGTGTGTGTGTGTGTGTGTGTGTGTGTGTGTGTGTGTGTGTGTGTGTGTGTGTGTGTGAGAGACTAATCCCCAAACTGCAATGCTTGCAGATAACAAATCAACACAAGCTGTCAAAACTAATCAGGATCCAGAGCTACACACCACCCGTGTGTGTGTCAGTCTGTCAGTCTCCAACACACACCACACGCGAGTATGAGGCCGACGGATTTGGCCACAATATATCACAATACAAACATGCAACAATCATGGATGGAATGCATCACGGACAGTGACAATCTGTATTATGGACAGTTCACCCAAAGTGAAAATTAATGTGAGAAAAAAGTTTAGACAAGTTTTAGTGTCAGAACTACATTAAACTAGTATATATATAATGTATAATACAGCAACGGGGGAATATGTGTGTGTCCTGATAATGCCAAGTCTGATGTTAGCAGTAAAAAGTGGCCTAAATTATTCTAAATAAGTGCAAACATATTCGTCTAAAATAATTGAGTATTTTCCTCTTCAGAATCATGAATATTGTTATTCTGGTGTCTCTATTGTCCTGTGCTTCAGCACCAAGTCCAAGCCTGTTCATTTACACACACAATGCAAAACCAAATCAGCATTTTAATCAACAGTAACATTTTATCTGTTATCCTTTTATCATGTGTCTTGGAGTATCGCAATAATATTGTGAGTTCAGTGTCGTGATATGAGAGTATCGCTACACGCCTAGAGCAATCCCGTAGCTAACGCTGAGCATGTCACACACCACAGATGAAACACTGTAGCCTCGTGTGTCCTGATGGTTATCTAGATCCGCTTCTCCACAGCAGGGCTGCCCTAAAACACGCTCTTAAACACACACAACATCACCGTTTCACCAGCTCACTGAAATATCACTAGATCGGGCGTGCACATCAAACAAACTGTGGCAATATTTCACATAAAAAGAAAAGAGACTTATTCAGTCGTGCCCGTTTGATCACAGCAATGCACAACACAAGTCCATTAAGACCAAAGGCTCACACACATTCAGAGAAATATTAGATCATACTGTATGTCACATTTCTATTAATCTTCCAGGAAATGATGCGATATGAGGAGGTTTAAGCGATCTCCCCGGTCTCTCTATACTGTTATCCCTTCAGCCAGAGCAACAGAGGAGGCTCATGGGAAGAAGACAGGAGTTATGAGTTCACCGGAGAATATGATTTATGGCAGGAGCAACGAAGGCACAGGGAAGAGACAGATGAAACAAAACCAAATAAATACACGAGTATAATCATATATGTTTAAGTTCTTCAGGCAGTCTCAGGTATTTTCTATATGATTATCAATAACTCTTCTAGCTTGATGATAGTCTAAGCAGCGTCTGAAACTTCTTGTGTTTATTTGCCTCTTCACGAAGAATTCTTGCTGTATTCCTCATTTGTAAGATGCAAAGTAAATGTAAAATTTATTTATATTATGGCAATGGTTCTTTAGCATCGCTTATAAATATCATAATCCCCATCAGATCGCAAATAAGTCATTTCAAACACTCGCTGGTTTCTGAAAGAGAGCTTTGAGCTGAAATGGTTTAAAATGTGTTAAATGTTGAAGTTAGCTGGTAGTCTGGTATGATGGGGAATGAGCAGCGGAGTCGAGCGTCTCCTGACTCGGATCAACTCCTCAAGCCCCAGGAGACGCTCTGATGTCGGGATCCGGTGGGACAAACCCCCTGAGGAAGCCCTGATGAGGCCCGATCAAGCCTGGTCATGACAGGAGAAACACTACCGGCCCTGACACGCTCTAGCACACATTGTGTGTGTGTGTGTGTGTGTGTATGTGTGTGTGTGTGTGTGTGTGTGTGTGTGGCAGGTGTTCTGGATTTGCATCTATTGTGTGATAGCTTTATGAATGACATTTAATGCACTGGATGCCGTGTGTGTGTGTGTGTGTGTGTGTGTGTGTGTATATATGTGTGTGACTAAAGCTTTTAAAGCAAACATTTCCCATGATAAGCACACAAGAGACAACAGAGCTCTGAACCGTCTCTGAGCAAACACACCGTCAGAACGCTTGTTTGTGAAACTCACCATCAGGAAACTCATAAAAGGAAACTTTTCCTAAAATGAAAAACAGCCAGTTGTGTGTTGGGAAGAAGCCAGATGATCTGCACAGTGTATCAAACAGACACAGTAAAACACAGAAGACAGCCGCGGTGTCCGGAGTCAAACACTCCTCCACTATACAGTGGGTGAACACCATACGCCAGAGTAGTTCATCCCAATACAGCACTCATAAACAGCAGGAGAACAGTCCCATGATGACCCACTGCTTCCACTGAGACACATCTGATGGACACTTTACTGTCCCACAAGGCCACAGGAGAGGAGCTGTGATTGACAGTGAAACACCTGATGCTGGTAGGTCATGTGACCGTCACAACATGGCAGATGAAGTATGTCCGAGTTTCATTAATGCTATACACAGAATAGGGCTGCATGATATTGGAAAAAAAATTACATTGCGATATTTTTTTCCCAACGATATATATTGCGATATTGCGTGTCATCAATCCAGGCTAAAGTCAATAATGATATTAATAATTTCACTAAGCAAGCTTCATTACAAGTGACAAAAAGGCCACTTAATATTTTATTCCAAAATTAGAACATATTTCTGTCAGAATTGGAAAAAAATATTTCTGTCAAAAAATCTTATTCTCTCTCTCTCTGTGTCTCTCTCTCTCTGTGTCTCTCTCTCTCTGTGTCTCTCTCTCTCTGTGTCTCTCTCTCTCTGTCTCTCTCTCTCTCTGTGTCTCTCTCTCTCTGTGTCTCTCTCTCTCTGTCTCTCTCTCTCTCTGTCTCTCTCTCTCTCTGTCTCTCTCTCTCTCTGTCTCTCTCTCTCTCTGTCTCTCTCTCTCTCTCTCTCTGTGTCTCTCTCTCTCTCTGTGTCTCTCTCTCTCTCTCTCTCTGTGTCTCTCTCTCTCTCTCTCTCTGTGTCTCTCTCTCTCTCTGTGTCTCTCTCTCTCTGTCTCTCTCTCTCTCTGTCTCTCTCTCTCTGTGTCTCTCTCTCTCTGTGTCTCTCTCTCTCTCTGTGTCTCTCTCTCTCTCTGTGTCTCTCTCTCTCTCTCTCTCTCTCTGTGTCTCTCTCTCTCTCTCTCTCTCTGTGTCTCTCTCTCTCTGTGTCTCTGTTTTCGGTGCTGATGCAGTGATGCGTTCATGTAAACGGCACTTAAAAGCTGTCACAAAGAATCAATACTTTTGAACCAGAACCAAAAGTATTGATTATGAATATGTAAAATATTACAATGAGACATTTTAATTGTTTATTAATAAACAAGTGTTTTCTGTAAAGATGAAGTTGATGATCTTCATCTTCGCAGTAGTGATCGCGTGGGAGAGAAATGCACTTTTTATACGGATTACATAGTTTTATTTTGTTTTGAATGGTTCTGTTTAAAAGTAGAGATTTCTGTAGATAATAGATATATTTATATATATTTTTTTAGGTGTGTGAGGCGAGTAGGCTACCTTATACACTGAGTTTCGGTTCATGGATTCAGGCGCTGGCGCCTCCGTGTCGTGATTATGTCTGCTATATTTACTTTTTATTTATTAAATCCAGGAAATTGGATAAAGAAACACTGATTAAAATTAAAACGAAATTCGCTTTAAAGAAAGGCTTTGTGCTTTCTGTTTGAGGTCTCTGTGAAAGTTTTAAAGCAGTCTTTTAGTGCCGCTTTCATAACGGCCGCGTCCGTAATGGAGAACTGTCACGTAACATTGTTTGTTCCTCATAAATGCGAACACGAAAAATAAAATACTTTTTTAAAAAAGACAACCATCCACAACTTTATAACACTCCAGCAAAGTACCTCTTTTTGGTCAACATCCTCCTTTTTGTAGACGAAATAGTCCCAAATAGCTGATTTTGACTTTCTTTTTGGTACAAAATAAAAATTTTTTTTTTTT
>CM040801.1:39382594-39402594 GCA_022829025.1 Squalius cephalus
GCAAATGAGCTGCTGCTCCCGGCACAGGGGGCGGAGCTTCAAGAGTTTGTGTCCTTTTACCTCACACACACATGCACTGAACATTTCAAAGACTTTTAGCCTTTTATGTTCAAACCGGAGTCAGACAATGATGGAGAGACTCAAGAAGAAGTGACATGTAGAAGCAACAGGACATTTCTGAATGGTTAGTTGATGAATTTATGAAGCTGATGTGTAGTTATCTTCTAGTCATTGATTAGCATATTCTGTCTTGATAATCTATAAATCGCGTTCCTGGGGTTTATGTAAATTCTAGGGTTGGTGATGTCACTAACCCGGGAGGAGTGTGGTGTAGTCTCTACCAGCCGTTTGTTGTAGTCCTTAAAAAGCGATTTCTGTAAAAGCAAATATCTCCCTTTGCTTTGAACTTTGAGCGTTGTAACTTTGCAGATGTTGTTTATGCTCAAACAGCAACATTACACACTCACTAAAGCTAGAAAAGCCAAATCATAATCAACCACCCCTTTAAGGAGATGCGTTCTAGAATAACGCTCGCCGTGTGCAGGAGATGCAGTGACTCAGGAGAGGGCTCGTATTGGCCAGAGAACGCACAACATGTGAAAAGATTTACTGACATTTAAAGCTGGTTTGAAGCATACCAAGAATACAGACTTTCCTGTTATTAGTCCTGTAGTGTTATTTAGTGTTAAATTATTGTATTTGGGTTAGGTGGCTTAGGTTTTATTGTGAATTTGTTATGTAAATTTGTTGTGTTTTGTATTTAGACTACTTATATATTTACTCTAGCTGTGCGTTCACACCGCCGCCGGCGAGAGCGTCAAAGTGACCGATTCATTTTCAATGAGAGCCGAGCTCTGGCGAGGGCGGCGCGGCGCGTCTTGGACGGTGAGAGCGGCGAGGAGAGTTAAGTCAGGTCAACTTTATGGTAATAAGCTATGACGCGGTTCGGCGGCAACCAATCAGAATGTAGAAGTCCTGCACCTGAGAGGACGCAATCCTGTAAACATTGGTTTAAAGGGACACCAGGCAACTCTTGAGTGTTTTTTCTCTACGAAGCTCCCCCTAGTGTCTGGTAGTAAATGCTTTCATACACTCTGTCGTAAAAACGAACTGTTGTCACCCCACCCCCCTCGCCACGAGCAACCCAGCTGAGCAGAGGAACCGGCTATTTCAAAACCAGTTATGTCTACCGAGGCAAGTAAAGCAATATTTTCTTTCCAACTGATGGCGATTTTTTTTATTTTATTGTGTTGTCATGCATACTAGTATTTTTACCGGGAACGAACGATATGAACGAGGCGAACTACTGCTTTCGTGTTTGTTTGTTTTTGGGAGAGTGGGCATGAGAATAAATATATATATATATCGGAGGCTAATATTTGTCTAAAGTTATATTAGCAAGGTTCATCTAGTAGAATGACGGTTACCTTTGCCTGTCTAAGAAAACATCAGAACGTTTTTTCTAGCTCGATCATGATATGTGCAACATGTTTATTGCCTATTATCAGACGCGTTGACTTAGTGACATAAAATAAAAGTGCAAGTTACACAAATAAAACCGACAGAGGAACGGCCACACAACTACAGAAATCAAACGTGTTTGCTAATGACAATGCTAACATCAAAGTTATAGTATCTAGCGTAACTTTACTAGTAAGCCCGTAACAGACAGCGATTATTATAATAAAAAAACTTTACAGACAATAGCAAACATCCTGAGGTCACAATTACTTGAAATTTCAATATTAAACACAGTTTATTCCAAAGATACTTACAAGTGCAACAGCAATAAGGTCAGGTCAGCATCCGTTTTGCAGGCTTCTGTTTCTCTCAGTTCTCGCCATTCTGAAAAAGCCAGTCCGATATTTAACTTTACTCGAGTCTGACTTCTTGCTCGGTCAGTCTCCCGTTTCCTCTTTCGTTGGTCCTCCGACAAAGATTTCCTAGCTTTCTGCTTCTTTTTACAGGCTCAGCCATAACTCAATCTATCATTGCCCTTCGCTTATAGCTAGCCGGTGCTTGAATGGGGGCGTGTACGTGTGCAGTGCCGTCAAGCAATTCGTTACATCGCGAGACCTGATATCACACGATACTTCCTGACACCGACCCGCGTCCCAAAGTTGCAAGTGAGTTTTTTCGGCTCTCGGGCACCAGGGGGGTGCGAAACCACCACCATTCAACCCGAAATAAGTAATATAACCATTCCACTGACTCCGAAGCTGTTCAGTTAAGGTTAAAAAGTTACCTAGAGCACCTTTAAAAAGATCACGGCTTCGATCTACGTCAGAGCATCAGAGATCCCCGAATCTTTCTCCGGCGCCGTTGGCAGGGCGGCGGTGTGAACGTACAGTTAATATATTCAGGTTTAAGAATTGTTTATTTAAATTTTTTTTTATTTTTCAATAAAAAAGCCATTATTTAATGTTATTCACCATCATTTTGAGGCTCTTTTTCTTTTTAAGTATCGGTACCGTTTTAAGAGTATCGATTTGGCACCGGTATCGAAAAAACCCAAACGATACCCAACCCTATTCACGACCCAGCAAGGTCAGTGTTTGACAGTTCGAACACACTCTGTTCCTCATGGACGTCGTGGGTTTTTTCCGCCTGCTGCCCCTTCAGTTGCCGGGGCTCAGGGTTGCTATGGAGACGGGCAGTTCCTGGTTACGCATGCACTTAGTGTCATGTCAACTCAGCAGCAATAAAAGAAGGTCAGCGCTGAATGCAGAGGGCCGCACACACACACACACACTGAATCTGTGATACCACCCGCTGGGCTGGAACTAATCGCCCTCGTTTACGAGTTTTAAATAAACTGGAAACATCCCTGAATACACTCCACTATAGTGAGTATGAATTATTCATCGAGCGTTAGAAACATGCACATTCGGCCTGGACTGAGGAGCATTTCATCAGTGGTGTGTGTGTGTGTGTGTGTGCGGAGGAGGAGTCCCTCACAGTCTTCATCAAATCAACACTGAGAAAAATCACTCTCTCACGTCAAATTACTTTAATAATCAAACATTTCTAAACTTCAAGAGCCTGCTTGAGCTTCTGTGGCAAATCAGAGAGAAAGTTCAAAGATATCAACTACAGAAGGTTTAACACAAGCATATTTAACACCAGATTTATCACATTTTCACTCTACTGTTGGAAACTGGTCAGCATTTACAACATCACAGCAATATTAATAATTGGCGTGAGGAAATACAAAATCTAATCTGTGTTATCAGGGTCATAACCTCAAGGCAGGGCTGGGTATTGGCAAGGGCCTCACGACTCGATGTCATGATACATGCGTCACGACACGATCCATCGCGATACGATACATTTTGTGATATATTGTAATTTTTTTTTTTTTTTTTTTTTTTTTTTAAATCAAACTTGTAAAAAGTAATAGAGGTGAACATACTTGCTGTACCGGCTGAGGTATTCTGGTCTGTGTATCACACTGTATCACACTGTATTAACTGTATTAACTGTAATAACTGTAATAACTCGGCAGAAAATAAAAACTTCCATTCTGATTTATTAGCTAAGCTATTTGCATTGCAGTGTCACTGAACAGCGAACACGCTGGAATGGATGAAGTGCATATTGTGTCACTGAACACAGAGTAAAAATGTAAATGCCACAATTAAAAAAAAACAAAAAACAATTTGTAAAACTGCAAGTGACTAATTGTAAATAAAAAATAAAGTGCATTAAATTAAATTAAAACTGAAAGTCAGTATGGTTAATATTCAATATTATTGATCTGCCTGACTGACACCATTATATGAGAAATGAACTGAGCTGGACGATGACATCATATGTATATATATATATAAATAAATGAACTAAACTAATAACTGATGATTTTTACAACCTAAATGAATCGTAGTGAACTTACTCAACATGCACTATGTTCTTCTTGAGCTGCTGTAAAGCTAAACAAACTTGGTTCCATTATTTTCCAGTTATCTGTTTTTAAGAAAATCTGTGCGCTTTATTAATAAAGGTGACTTGACTATGCTCTAAACAATTTTTTGATATTTGGATAACTCATCTGCGAGTCGCGATCACAGCGTGTGCATCCACAGTGCTGACCTTATTCAGCGATCTACAGGAACTGAGGAGGCCGTTCGACACAGAGGGATTTAATGAAATAACGTCATTTTAAATCTGTTTAAATCATGATAAAAAAAATAAATAGTGATACTAGGAGGTTGGAATATCGATACACTATCGTGAAAAGAAATATTGCAATAGTTAGCTGTATCGATATTTTTGCACAGCCCTACTCTTATATAAAACTTATATTTTTGGATAACCGCAGTGTGTTGCGTGAATCAAAACATTAGCTTCTGACAGAATGAAGATGAACAAGAACACACACACTCACAGACTCGCATTACACACAGAAGAAGCCTGATGAAGTTGAAGTACTGTATTAATTACAATGTTTCAAATCAATCCTACAACCCAAGGTCACGTCTGAGAGAGTCTCTATGTGTGCGCATGTGTTTCTCTAAAGGACGTCTGGGAACCACTGCTGTAGTGTTGCTTTATGACTGCATGTTGTAAATAGCCAACATATTTATGAATTATACAACATTTCCAGCCGTAACTAATCTAAAGCCTCTGATTGGTCAATAGAAACATGCGTGATTGGTAATAAGTGCCCAACAAAAGATATATTTTAGATCTGCTCATGTAGTTATATCAATCAACACTTCTCATTATTTTTCACTTTAACTGCGACAGTCCTAATAGGGCATTTTTTGTCCCTTATTCTTAAATTTGAGGGTCATATTTGCTCATTTTGATGGCATTTTTGCATTTTTCTAACCCTGACCACAATAACAATATTTTAGCCTATACTAGTATAGTGCTATTATATTTTATAATAAATTAAATTGTGCTTTCTCTAGGTCTGCATGTATGAAAAATACACAGCTGAAAATCCTCCTCAAATTTCTTGTTCTGGGCAAGCAAATATGGTAACACTTTATAATAACCGCACGCTATTAATCATCAGTTAGCCTAAACATTAGTAAACAGTTAATTCATCATTTATAAAGCATTAATAGACATTAATAAGCAGTTTATAAATACAGCTATAAATGCTTTATTCTTGATTTATAAGCATATCTATAATGTGTTTAATAATTGTATTTTCACACTTTATTAATGATCAATTTATCATTTCTAAATGAAGTATTGCATTATTTACAAACCGGTTATTTAGGAGTTGTCAGTGGTTCATACGATCACTCAGAAAGTGAGTAAATGATTAATAAACTGTTTAAAATAAATACATATTTAACTGAAAATAAATTCAGTTTGCAGGACTTCAAATATAAAGTCCCGTCGTACATCATTTCCCCCGTTTCTCCTGGAAATAAATGGCATTAGGCAAGCTAACTGCGCTGCGAATTCAGTTTCATGTGGTTTCTGCTTCACAATCTAGTGAGCTGCCCACGTAGACAGCCTTTATAGCCATCATGGCCGCAAAATAAAAAAAATAAATGAAAAAAAATGGCAGGAAGTGACAAAATTTGACCCAAGAGATTGACCTGAGAATGACCCTGCCATGAGCTCAGTGGAAAAACCCATCCAAGATGACAGAGGAGGCAGGAGACGCTCAACGCAGAGCCGGATATACGAGCGCACATTCATCTGTGTGTGCAAATAGAGTTCAGCCTGGCGTAGATCCAGAGTTTACTCTAACTTCTATTGCTTTCTATGTTTACAACCCTTCCCCACGTCACAGCGCTAGTAAAGCGTGAGGTTCAGTGAAGAGTGCAGTCCACATCTTGAGCGGATCAATGAGAGAGGAAGATCACAGCACACACACTGATCCTTCACATGAGCAGCTCATACATCACCACATCAGCCCGAACACTTCCAGCTGTTTGGATGAACTCGATCAGTTCTGGAGCGCGTACAACATGACATCATGGCGTTCCCACCCATCCGAGCCGGACCGCTCCGACACACGTGCCTCCGCAGAGGACTGGACTCCAGATATCCGACCCAGAACACAAGCCGTGAGGAGCACAAGCCCAGTCCAGATGACATTACAGACTCGACACGCTCACCTGCATCCTTTACTTCACCTGCTTTAAAAGCACCAGTGAACGTTAAAAAAGGACTTTATTCATTATATTTATCTGACCTCACACATTTTGGCCACCCATCTGCTACTAATAAGGACATACATGAGAAAAACAACTCATTTGTTAATGGAAACCCATCCCATGAGCGAACGCTTGAAAACATTACGCCGGATGTAATCTGCGCTGCCATCTGTCCCGAACGGCCTTGTGTTTTTGGGTGCAGAAAAAAAAAACAGTGTTGAAAATGTTCATGTCATTAGTTTGGCCTCCCATCTGATCCCAACATCAGGAGATTACACAGGAACAACACAACGCCAATCACATTATGAAACACCGAGAGAGTGGGTCGATCGTGAGCCAGCACACAGAATCAGCCTGAGTCCCGTCATGATGCGGTCGGGGTGTTCCTCCGGGAGGAGAGATGTTTTTCCTGACGCTCCCTGTGGACACTGCTGTCTCCATGCGTTACAGCTGACATCATCCATCGGCTAACCATTAACGTGATACTGTTGGCCACATCAGAGACTGTCCACGCTCTTCACACAGGCACACACGTCAGAAACCACAGCCCTACTGTACGTCAAAACACTGCAGAATCCAGTCAGAGAAATGGAATTTACTGTGGAATGCAGAATGTCACAAAAGATGAATAAATCAAAAGTAGGGCTGGACACTGAATTAAATGGTGATATGTGCTGTAGGCGTTTCTCAGCTCGCTACTCTGTGGTGTAGCATTTTGAGAAATTAAATTGTTACAGTCCCTGTTTTATCCCTTAAAATTCATCTTTAAATCACCAAAATTACACATTTAAAAGTTTTTTTCTTGAATAAAAAAAATCTTCATGCCTTAAAAATAGCTTGAATTTAACTCTACACCTGTGCCTCATTTAGTATGCAGTTCTATGAATATGCAAATGAGCCATTATTGTTTTAATACATTACATTAGTTTTAAGAATTCAATTGATTAGACAGTATATTATCCAAAATAGTCAAGATTTGTAACAACTGGAAGTTGGAAATGTCATTTTCAGGTCTATGCTCAAAGTTGGACTGACAGTTAAAGGTAGGGCAGGTAGGATTTTTATAAAAAACTTTTTTTCAAATTTGTTTAAACTGTCTTTATATACCAATACATAATTAAAATGTAAGTGCTCTGAAAAAGAGAGTATAAAAATCGAGTGACTGTAGACCTTTTAATCTGCAATAAACAGCTCATTATTTCCATCCGGGACGAAACAATTGATTGGTTTGGGCGACTGTCACTCACTCTCGCAACCATGGCAACCACCACTGTTGCTAGATCTGCCCATATGCGCGCACCCGTTTGATTTGAGAGGCGCGGAACCTACGAAGAGTAAAATTATGGCAGAGAAAGAGCATTCAAAATTCAAAGCACCTGCATATTCAGTCAGCGAAGGCAAACAAGGCAAAAACTACTTCCTCGGACCCTGAACGACCTCCTCTGCTTCGCCCTCGACCCCGGACCTGTCCTCGAACCGACGATGCGGTACTTGTCTCCGGAGTGTAGTCCTCATTAGAGTCAACAATGTTTTCATCATGGAAACTCGCAAAACACCGTATATGTTATGAGTCTCACATGAAATTCACCTTCATCACAGTGTAACTGATGGCAATGGAAAAACGTGTATCAATGCAACCTGTTTTTAGCTTTGCCTTATAAATATAGCTCGTTACCTATAAATATAGCTTGTTACCGAATCAAACAAAGTATATTTTAAACTTTACTAGTATCGATATGCTAGCTTGATAGTGAGTACTAAAATAAATCTTATTTGTTTATATTTATAGTGATAAAGTTAGATGTTACATGTGATTCTGACATGATGTCACTGCATGCACTGCGCTCCTTCCTCTCCACTCGTCTCAGGTAAATAATAAATGCGTCTTCCAACAGGTTTAAACTAGTAAAAACCAGAAATAAAATTGGGGGAAAACAGAAATGAGGAGCGGCATCTTTCGAGACTAGACACCCTTTCTCAAGGCAGGTCTCGTGTCCTACAGCACAGAGGTAGAGCTTGACCTCACTCGTCACTTCACTGAAGCGTTATGCTGTTATTTTAATAAGGTGTGTGGAAACGGGGACAGGTCTGAGGGTGCGCTTCCTGTCAGACGTGCCCTCCTGATGCGGGGGCATGCTGGGACAGCGATTGCTCAACCATTCGGAAGGGTTGTGGGAATCTGTGCATGAGAGCCGGCGCTCGGCCCATCCGCCCACAGAGACCCTGGACCGCCACACACACTTCAGCTGCTCACTACACCAGTGTCTGAACACTGAGAGATGTTATAGATCTGATATGTAATGGATGAACTTAATATAACTTAAACGGATGAGTTTTTAAAAAAATTCACCCCCCCCTCACAGTTGCCATGAAGGGCAAAATTAGCTATAGACCAAAACCACTTTTTGCACCAGGCTGTAAACAATTTTTTTTCTGCTGTAAATTTGGAAATCCAGAATTTATACCCTGGAAATCCAGAGTTCTCGTGAGAGCACAAGTTGATTTGCTCAGCGAGTTACTCTGGCGTCGAGTAATGATGCTCATTAACTATGCCCCTCGATCCGAGCTGCACCAATCACAGCGGTTTATCTGATAGAGGCGGGCCAGAGGTGAGATGATGACAGCGCTGTGACGTCGAAGTCATTAGTAAACATTGCAAGATGGCTCTGGATGAACACCAGTTGTGTGAAACGGCTTTGGCCGCTACAGTGAACGAGTTAGACTTGGCTTTTCTCTAAAAGAGGAACAGAAGACGCCGCTCGAATCCTTCCTTTGCAAGAAGAGCGTTTTTGCTGTTTTGCCGACCGGATACGGCAAGAGTCGACGAACTGCAGTTTAAGTCACTTCCATGTTTGATTCAAGAGAGACTGGAAGGTTGCCGCTTGGTTAAAGCACGTTACAGCTTATTCACAGACGCACACTGACGGTAAGACCACTCGACAGAGGTTTAGCGGTCCATCCCCGTCCCAGTGTGCGTGTTTCTCTCAGGCTGATTAGAAAGAGAGAGGAGGAACAGCCTGGGGTTTGGCTTCTTCCCAACCATAGTTAAAAACAGCTTATCTGCAGGAGGCCAATTTGCAGAGCCAACCTTTCACCTGAAGCCCAAGAGATGAAGTCATTTGGGTAAAATGTGCTCCTCAAATCGCAGCGCTTTAACAGCACGTGTCCTGTAGGCACTGCTGGATTTGTCTTGCAAATACTGTCGTGTGCAGCAGTCATTGGGCTTCGCGAGCATCATTAGCAAACTGTACAAGTGTGTGTCCCAAAAACACTCCCAAACAGCATCATGGACCCGTGTGGTTGAACTACAGCTCTCGGCCTGTGATTAGGAGAGTAGTTTCGTGTTACTACGACAAACTCTAGATCAAACAGCTGGAAGTAAAGTGAAATGATCTACGGTTTCGGGAAACAGTCGTGACTAGCTAGTTAACTTCTCCAATGATGCATCTTATAATGAACTTATGTGGCCAAAAAATTGTGATTTATAACCGTCGACATCGATAATTATCACGATAAATGTCAAATCTTAATTAAAATCTTGATTTCTTTAAAGTTTAAAGTCAGATTTTTGCTCCTGAGTGAAAGAGAGCTGATTGGGTTTATCATCAGAACATGACAAACACTTGCCAAACAGATTACTTTTCACAATTAATATTACATGTTGTCTCGTAGAAATGCAGATTTATGTCCATCAACAAAAACACCTGTAAAAATGGTAACAACCTCAATTTTATAGGAACCTATAAAATGTTATACTAGGGTAAAATGTGGTCTTCCATAGTATTTGGACCATGTTAACCACAGGTAAAACCAAGCTTTGCACCTCACTACCATGGTAAAATGTATGGTTTCTATGGTATTTGTTATGAAAAACAGCAGCCTGAAGACATTCAGTATAATACAAGTGCACAAAAACTGCTATAGCTTAACAACAATACTGTAATTATATTCCATTACTCCTTTAAAACATTTACGGCCGGTTTCACAGACAGGGCTTAAGCTAGTCCCAGAATAAAGATCATGTTTGAGCTGTTAAAATATGTCTGTCAGTGTCATTGTTTTGTCTGAAGACGCACATCAGTAATGTTTTTTTCTAGGGCACATTTATAAAAGCTCCTTAAATGCCTTAATTGAACTAAAGCCTAATCCTGGCTTAATCTAAGCCCAGTCTGTGAAACCAGGCCTTAATGTCTACATTAATAATATAATAACATTCAATATGAATATCCCACATCTCATGGTTTCAGTTAGTGTTACTAGATCATGGTAAATGTTGACGACTTGTCGATTGAAAAGCCTTCTGCACTGTTTCCTCTGGCTGTAAACTAGTTTAAAATCACGAGGCATTTGATTGGTGGTTTGTATGGGAGAACTGCACCGGACTCTAACCTTTTTTACCGAATCTCACAGCGCTGGTGAATGGTTTTGTTTTTTTGCATAGTGCATAAACATGGTATACAACACTAATCGAACTTAAGGAAGATTCTATCGTAATAATTAGCGTTAACACTTGATCACCCAGCCCTAGCTGAACCAACCCTTTCTGTGTAAATGTGTATTCTGAACTCAGCTTGTTTCTGTTGCACTAACCCCGCCCACAGGGAGATCTGATTGGTCCATATCATCAGACATGATCTGATTGGCTGACTCATTTTCAGTGAGCACTGCCTTTGTACGGACACCTGTGCGTAACAGGGTTCGAATAACTTCCGGACAGCCACGAGTTCACATCACCCTGCTCTCCCTACACTACAATCCATTAGGGTTTCCATTGGGTTTTGGATTATTGCAGAACATAATCTGAGATTCTCCGTTTCTTACAAATTGTGTTCATCATGATTTTGGATTTTGAAGCTCTTGAAGGTAAAAGGCTAAACGTAGGCTATAAACAAACTACGCTAGTCACTGTCATGGTTAATCTTTAGGACAATGACAGCATGGTGAAAGCTACACCTGGCTGAGAGTGTGTGGATATCTGCGGGGTCTTCCTCTGTCATGGAGAGATGATGGGGTGTCTTCATAGGGCTTTCTGTGCTCTGATCAGGGGGCTTTTCTCTGGCCTCTTCATAGCAGTGAATGCTAATTGGTCCAGTTCCCACTGATGCTGTTGACTGTGTGCCATCATCATCATCATCATCATCTTCACCAGAGGAGATTCCCGCTGACCATCTCGTCTTCCTCGTCCCGCTCAGACCGTCGGCTCAGTCCCTGCGTGTGATGATGAAGCTCCTTCAGGTTACCAGCAGCACCTGTCGTGTGTGTGTGTGTGTGTGTGTGTGTGTGTCCGTGTCCCGCGGTCATTAGAGAGGAGCATGGATGAGAACGAGTCGGGACGCTCGCTGTGAATGGAGGCATTGTGCTGCGGTTTAGTGAGACAGAAGAGAGGGAGTGATGGGAGAGAGACAGGATTGGACTGTTCCCTAACACACAACACTGGCCATCACAATACATGAGAATACTTTATCATGTACAGTTTGCTTTCTTTAATAGTTTGGTCCAATCCGAGACCCATAAACTGTTAAAAAAAAATGGATGACGCAACTTCACTCTCTTCCATTGTAGAAAAGTGAAGCCAACAATGTCCATTTATGGCCCTGACATTATATATTATTCAAACGAACACTTGAATTTACATCAGTGTGATTAAAAATGACCTAAAATGGCAGAAAGCATCTTTGGAAAATAATTATTTGAAGTGTAATTTGTTTGTTTAGTTTGTCTCATTAGATTCCATGGAGAGGCCGGGGTGTATGAGCTATACTGGGACCCATCGAACCGTTACGGTTGTACTTTTCAGGACTCGAGCGGCACACGCATGAGCAAAGCCTTCAGACACGCGTCGAAACGGCCTAATAGCCTACACACACATATGCTGAAATGCCGTTTTGGTAAATATCCTCGTAAACGCAGTCAGTTATGAGAAAGAAAAAGCATGTGTAACAGTATACTGGTTCAGTGCATTAGCTCTGTAAGTGACAGCAGCCTAATAAATCTGCAAAAGTTATTATTGTTAATTGCTAAGACAAAAGTCAAATTTGGTGCCGCCTCCGGCTTTCGACAAAACTCGGACAATCAGTAGCCCCGTTTCCATTACCCTTCAAATTGCGCAAATTGAAATTGCGAATTGAAAATACGCCCAATGGAAACACGTCAATTTCGCAAAAACATTTATCGCAAAAAGTTTTTCCGCTCGCATGAGGAGGTTTTTCAGGCAATTCGAAAAAGGAATATTTCGCAAAACTGCAGTTTTTGCACATTTACAGTCACCTGACGTAGATGACGCGGTGTGTTTGGACAGAATACGAGACAGAGCTCTTTATTAAACTCATATAAGACAAAAGAATTACAGGAATAATGGATTCTAAACCTAAAATAAATGCCACGATCAAGACCTCGCAGCAGATCTGAGGGAGAAACACCCAGAAACTCCTCATATGAGCCGCGGGTCGGGCGGCCAAGTCATAAAAACAAAACATTCCAATTAACCGAGGGTGGATGACAGATCAATCATTATAATGTGTTGAGTTTAATAAAGACATGGAACTCTCATCACGGTAAACGGCATGAACGTGCGTCACTCTTTCAACAGTGTAATTCTCCTCAGGGAAAACCATCAAGGAAACATATCAGGGCTCGACATTACCGCTTGTGCGGGACACGTGTGTTTTTGTTTTCTTTAAAGGACAAGTGAGAGAGAATTGAACTTGCCCAACCGGACAAATGCCCTGATTAAAACGCCAATATCAAAAAATTAAATAAAACATAATGGAATCACCGAAAACACGAGGATATTCTGATTTTATTTCATTTAATGTAAGTGGCGATTGATGGCCTATAGTTGATAATTAGCCTAGTCTTACCGTGTTTCCAAACGTTTTGACTGTTTACAGCCTAGTGTCTTATTCTAATTAAATGTATTGATCAAATTGAAGAATTTGAAATGAAATATGAAGCATACATTTAATAAAATTGGGGGGGGGGGGGGGGGGCCTTTATATATGTATTCTGACAAGAGTGTTTTCCAACAGTGATGCAAGGTTTGAAGGTTGAAGTTTGAAGCGAGTAAAGCCTCTGTTTAGGTTATTAAGGAAATGTAATTTTGCCAAAAGAAGATTTTTTTATTGAAATAAATGTTAATTTTAAATCAGCCTACTTCAGTGTGATGTGTTACCATATAATCATGCCTAACACTGAGAATTTGAATAATTATAATCGTGTAATAATTGTGACGATCAGATATCTAAATCAGAGAATATCATATTTTGGGGCGGGTGGATTATTTATTCTTAACAGTGGATTCGGGAGACTCAAAGTGCACCAGATTAATGAATTTATCTTTAAAATGTACATAAATGTTCTTCGGGGGGGCATGACCCCTGACCCCCCTAGAGGTTACGACCTCCACCCACTGAAATACTGTGGGAAACACAGTAGGCTATATGATGCTCTACGAAAAATACTTATCTTACTAATAAAATACATGATCAGGATTTGACCTCCTCCGCCTCGTTTTGAGCCGAGATAAACCCTGTATAGTTAATGTATACAGCAGTATTATTTTACATTTGATTACTTATTACATTTCTGTTGTAGGCTATTACTTCTCTGAACACCACTGTTGGTAAATCTTCCCGAAAAACCAGTTTATTTCATTTGTATTTTTTGTCTTTTGTTTGGAATTAGTTTTTTTGTTCTTATTTTATTGCTGCCCGTCTTCTGTAACTGTTTTGAGGACTTTTTACTTGCACTTACTAGCATAGTATTAGCTTTTCCTATTTAAAATGACTGTTCTCATGAAGTAAGGCTGATCATGTTGTCGATCACTGGTTGAGTCGGTGTTGAACGTGTCTGTTGGCACACACACATGGACATTCGGTGTCATCTGAGCGAACAGCTGTTAAAGCGTCTGTTCAGATCCACATGAACGTTTGCAGGTTTTTATGTGGATTTCTGCTTCTCCATTTTTCTCCTTCACAGCATTCAGCCATCATGCAGCTTGAGCACACAGTTAATATACAGTAATACAGTTATTGCGCCGTAAACTCATCTTCACTAAGAGCTTACGCATTCGCTTCAGGGTCTCTGACTGACATCCAAGCAGGAGAAAAGCCGGATGGTTTAGGCCTCATGTAAAGCCAGATGTGGCGTGCTGACAGTGATTCTGCTTCCTGTAAGCTGGAGTACAGGTGAGCCTGGTGACGGTTGCTATGGTGACGGTTGCTATGGTGACTAGGGCTGTCAAACGATTAATCGCATCCAAAATAAAAGTTTGTGTTTACATAATATGTGTGTGTGTATGGAGTATAATTATTTTCTATATATAAATACACACACATGCATATATATTTAAGAAAAATGTGTTATTTATATATAAAATATTTATATATAATATAAATTATATATAATATAAATATATATACACAGTATATACATGCAAATATTTCTTAAATATATATGCATGAGTGTGTATTTATATATAGAAAATAATCTCTCCATACACCACTCCATACACACACATATATTATGTAAAAACAAACTTTTATTTTGGATGTGATTAATCGTTTGACAGCCCTAATGGTGACGTGCACCTGTGGGACAGTGAAGCCGTCCAGCCCACCGCACTAACATGAGACGAGCGAGACGACAACACGCCTCAACCCGTGTTCTTCTCATCAGGAAGAGCTTTATCCTGCTCTTCCTCTCTCAGATCCCAAACTACAGACAGAGACGAGTGTGAACATGACAGACTCTCTGCCTTTCCTCATCACAGTCCGGCAAACACACAGCGCTGCGCATTCTTCATTCAGGAACTTTTCTAATTAGGATGGATAAACAGTTAAATATGGATTAAACTAATTAATTACATGACATGCAGATAAATGCATCAAACTACTCGTCTATAATGAACATTTGCTGTCGTTTGAGAATCATTACTGGATTGTTACTACATTCACACATGCAGTGTTAGATCTACTCTACCCTATCATATCTACTCTACCCTATCATATCTACTCTACCCTATCATATCTACTCTACCCTATCATATCTACTCTACCCTATCATATCTACTCTACCCTATCATACCTACTCTACCCTATCATATCTACTCTACCCTATCATATCTACTCTACCCTATCATATCTACTCTACCCTATCATATCTACTCTACCCTATCATATCTACTCTACCCTATCATATCTACTCTACCCTATCATATCTACTCTATCCTATCATATCTACTCTACCCTATCATATCTACTCTACCCTATCATATCTACTCTACCCTATCATATCTACTCATATCTCAGTACTCGTTGGGTATTTAGCAGATCGGTGGGCAAGTACTTTTTTAATAGGCGAAGCTGCTAGCCAATCATAATCATAACAAGGACATTTGCATATACAAGTCTTAAAGGTACAGTAGCACACAGCGTGTTTAACTGTAATGGGCAGAGAGGATGGAAACTATGTTTTTGTGCCAATAAACCTCATTATAAGTGGACATAGGCTTAAATAACTTTATTATTTATCAGTGATCATTTGGAAAGTCAGATATTTAAAAGCTTAGTTTTATGATCGAAGCTCTGTAGTTATTTATGCAGTGCAATACAATGATGATTGACTGATGAACAAATAAGCCTTCCTCAAAAGCCTGATGATCATATTTTTCTAATAAATGATGATGGATGATCGAGTAAACCTCAGTCGCTTCAGTCCAGGTGAAATATAATAACAATATCAAAGTTATTCTTGCGTTTCCTGGATAAATCAGGTCAGATTTGACACAGAAAGACACATTTAATAATCCTGGAATGTTTTCCTCAAAAACCTTAATTTCTTTTCGACTGAAGAAGGAAAGATATTAGATGACATCGGGGTGAGTAAATAAATTATCAGCAAAAAATGTTTTGAAAGTGAACTAATCCTTTAAAAAGTCAAATCAACTTGCATGCAGCAACTTCCCAAAGCCAAATAACCCCGAATGGGTCAAACAAGTCACTTCCCTTCACTCCAGACGTCCACACACACACACACAGACGGGCGGAGGGGGTTTACACTTCAATATGCTCATGCTAATCTCACAACACACTCCACGGACAGGAAAGACTACAAACACAACACATGATGCTCTTCCTCTGTGTGTGTGTGTGTGTGTGTTTGTGTGTGTGTGTACACGGATCTGACAGATGGTCTGGGATAAAGCTACACTAGTAAACTCAGTGACCAGCGGAAAACCATCCAATTGGAAGTAACCCCTTCAAACCTCACCCAATGGAGGTCCGCTAGAGCCCCGAGACCCGCCGCTCGCCTCGGGCTAATCCCAGCGCTAGCGCCCGCGGGTGGGGGACGCCTTCTCATGACGGGCCGCTTGCGTTCGGCAACACAACACCTAAAAGCGTTTAACAGGAGTGAAACCGTGCACCGGCTGCTCTTGTCAAACACTGGCACGTCCACGCATCACATGACCTGACTGCACATCCACACTCTCACACTTACACACGCAAATATTTGCTCCAGAAACCGGCAGCATGTTGAGACACACACACACACACACTTCATTACAGGACACAGACCCGTACGCGTTAGAGACAGAGGTACGAGGACAGAAAACTGCGCTGCGTCTGTCATGTGCAGAAGAAAGCACTGTGTTTCGTGCAGAACTGTGTGTACAGAATGATAAGTTCACTTGATATCACTTTGTATTACACACACACACACCGTCTCTGTTTGACACCACAGATTCCCCCTGAGAACTCAGTGTCCCGTGCAGATACGCATACTTGCACTGCATTATGATTTCTGTGCATGTAATGGAGCAGAAAATCGAGTTTGTGTAGATAAAGGGAGAGCGAAGGGATTGAGAGGGAAAATAAGGGGGTTTGCAAATGTAAAATTAAAATAAACTCCAAGAAAGTGTTTCTCAACTTCTCAACTTCCAGTGCCTGACAAGAGCGTGTGTGAATCCTGGTGAACACAGGCGTGTCTGGATTCACACACTAGGTTTGAGATTGTTTTGGGCCTTAAAGTCACCATGAAATCAAAATTCACAATTCTTATATTTTATGGAAATTTGACGTGTTTATTTATCGGTTGCCATCGTGATTGTGTTTAACTCATGTGTCTCGTTATCTTGAATCAGAATAAGCTCCTCTTGCAGCATCTCTTCTCTGATGACGAGGGCGGGGCAACCTGTCAATCACACGAGATCCACCAATAGCAGACCACAACCATCCAATCACTTCCCCGCCCACATTTGTTCTTGTTCCTGAAGCGTTTCACTCGGACATATACGACACAATACTAGAGACAAGATGATTTGTAACTTCCATTTCATGGCAGCTTTACGCACTTTGGGAAAGGACCAACTAAAAAAGTATTTCCCTCCAAAAATTGTTTAGTTGTCTGTGTGTGTAAATTCTCCAGTTACTGTCCTTTTACCAATTCAAAACCATAGCCTACCGCATTAAACAGTGTGAGACGACTCCAGATGTACATACAATAATCACCTCAGCTTTTAGGTGCATTTTTACAGCATTTTGAGAATTTTAAATGTATATCAAACACAACTGCAATGTTGTTATTAATATTTTAGTGAAGAAATACATTTAAAAAAACGAAGCTTGACTTTGAGGGTCGAGCGAGCGCAGTGTGTGTGAGTGTGTGTATGTAACGTAGAGCACATCTGGACAGAAGGTTCGCGTCACAGAAACGCTGCAGAAGATGGCGCCGCGTCATTCACGCGTTGATTGAACGTTAAAAACACTACCAGATCAAACACTTAAAACACACAGCGAGGACGACACACACACACAGAGAGAGAGCTGTGATCGCGCGCCAGCCACGCGGGCATCTCGCTGCATTAAGGGCACGTGCCACTGAGTTCCAACGAACAAAACACGTTAACATGATTACTCCGGCCTCCAGCTGCTCAGCCGTCCATCACCCGGAGGAGCGAGCACCGTGATCGCTGTAAACATCACCAGGCTATGGAGATTACAGCCTTACATAAAGACGCCATAGGGGATTTGACACGGCCGTGGAGAGTGTGTCCACATGTTAGATATGAAACACACACATTTACCTCACATCATCACACAGTAACGGTTACAGGTAAAGGTAGACCAACGACACACACACACCACAGCAGCGCGATTAACACGAGAAAGGCTGTAAATCATCATCACACGGGTCATTCAACACACAGATTCACATGGATGAAACTCAGAGTGACCATCACACACATAAACGAGTATTAATATTACACCGAAGAGTTTATCTTTTGGAAGCCGTGACATTAGACTAACGGCTCATACTGACGCGCTCCTGCAGACTTCAGTCAGATCCATGCGGGATCATCCAGGGAAATACACACAAACACCGATGATATGATTAAAAGCAGCCTCAATCAGCCTACCTTATTCACTCTAGACGAGCTCAGCGAAACTTTCAGGATGAGGTCTCCGGGAAAGAGCTTCCGACAGCCTCAGAAATGTAAAATTGAAATTCCCACACCAAAATCTTTCTGGGAGAAAAGCCAACGTAGTGAAACAAGCGAACCTTCAACCCTCCCCTCGACAACGCGCTGAAACCCCGCCCTCTGCGTTATGATTGGCTGGCAGAAATCGAACTCGAAATGTAATTGGTGGGAATCGCTGTCTGTCTGGAATACTCGTCTGCTATTGGTGGGCTCTGGGAGCAGTTCATAATAAGGATGTTGACTGGCGAACTGCGGACAAAAGGAACCGCAGGAAGACTGATGACTTTCAGTGAAATAGCGCTCACTAGTGGATGATATACTCAAAGACACAGGAGCGAGAGAACTAGTCACATAATCCAGTCTATTTCACCGATATAGTCAACTGAAGTAACTTATTATTAAGTTATCATACAGGTTTTATTCACCATGCAGTAACTGCTCTAAACTACAATACATTAAACATGGGATCTCCTTCAAACCCAGTAAAAACCTTTCTTTGTTTAACTTATTTAATGACAGCGAACAAATTACCATGTTACTGCATAGGGGCGAATTCAGGTTGATTTATTTTGGACACTTTTTGCTATTGAGATGACTGGAAAAATATGATTTCACCCTATATATTGTAATAACTATAACTAATATTTGGGGTTCTCAGCTGTGATTAAGGGCCCATGCATCCTCTCACTCATAAAGCATCTGGTAATAACGGAGGTGTTTTGGTAAGGCTATTAGGCAAAGATGGAATCTGCAGACTATTTTTGCATTTTCTGGTGGAAAAAAATGGAGAAACCCGAGGAATTAATTTAAATATGAGTAAATATGTTCAACAGAGTTGAGAATACTAGGGTACAATGGAGCTAAAGGCACACCGTAAGATAAATGCGCTTTTCACTGCTCCCATAGTGTATGATTGCAGAAACTGATGGAGCAACAGAGTCTGTGTGAAAATAAATCATAAAAGTGGTTTATTTTTTTTTAAAATCTTATAAATGTTGGTGGCATACAGTACCAATACTAATACTTCAGCTAAAATAATGTGTTTTTAATAGGGCTGTCAAAAGATTAATCGCGATTAATCGCATCCAAAATAAAAGTTTGTTTTTAATAATATATGTGTGTGTACTGTGTATAATTAAATTTGTATATATAAATACACACACATGCATGTATATATTTAAGAAAAATGTGTTATTTATATATAAAAAAAATTATATTTATATATAATATAAACTATATAAATATATATACAGTATATGTATGCAAATATTTCTTAAATATATACATGCATGTGTGTGTATTTATATATACAAAATAATTATACACAGTACACACACATATATTATGTAAACACAAACTTTTATTTTGGATGCGATTAATCGCGATTAATCTTTTGACAG
>CM040801.1:39407594-39417594 GCA_022829025.1 Squalius cephalus
GCAAACACACGACACAGCTGACACAGGGAAACACACAACACAGCTGACACAGGCAAACACACAACACAGCTGACACAGGCAAACACACGACACAGCTGACACAGATAAACACACAACACAGCTGACACAGGCAAACACACGACACAGCTGACACAGGCAAACACACAACACAGCTGACACAGGTAAACACACGACACAGCTGACACAGGTAAACACACGACACAGCTGACACAGGTAAACACACGACACAGCTGACACAGGTAAACACACAACACAGCTGACACAGGCAAACACACAACACAGCTGACACAGGCAAACACACGACACAGCTGACACAGGTAAACACACAACACAGCTGACACAGCTGACACAGGGAAACACACAACACAGCTGACACAGGGAAACACACAACACAGCTGACACAGCTGACACAGGGAAACACACAACACAGCTGACACAGCTGACACAGGGAAACACACAACACAGCTGACACAGGGAAACACACAACACAGCTGACACAGCTGACACAGGGAAACACAACACAGCTGACACAGGTAAACACACAACACAGCTGACACAGCTGACACAGGGAAACACACGACACAGCCGACACAGGTAAACACACAACACAGCTGACACAGGCAAACACACGACACAGCCGACACAGGTAAACACACAACACAGCTGACACAGGTAAACACACAACACAGCTGACACAGGTAAACACACAACACAGCTGACACAGGTAAACACACAACACAGCTGACACAGGTAAACACACAACACAGCTGACACAGGCAAACACACGACACAGCTGACACAGGTAAACACACAACACAGCTGACACAGCTGACACAGGGAAACACACAACACAGCTGACACAGGCAAACACACAACACAGCTGACACAGGTAAACACACAACACAGCTGACACAGGGAAACACACAACACAGCTGACACAGGCAAACACACGACACAGCCGACACAGGTAAACACACAACACAGCTGACACAGGGAAACACACAACACAGCTGACACAGGGAAACACACAACACAGCCGACACAGGTAAACACACAACACAGCCGACACAGGGAAACACACAACACAGCTGACACAGGGAAACACACAACACAGCTGACACAGGCAAACACACAACACAGCTGACACAGGGAAACACACAACACAGCTGACACAGGTAAACACACAACACAGCTGACACAGCTGACACAGGGAAACACACAACACAGCTGACACAGGTAAACACACAACACAGCTGACACAGGCAAACACACGACACAGCTGACACAGGTAAACACACAACACAGCTGACACAGCTGACACAGGGAAACACACAACACAGCTGACACAGCTGACACAGGGAAACACACAACACAGCTGACACAGCTGACACAGGGAAACACACAACACAGCTGACACAGGGAAACACAACACAGCTGACACAGGTAAACACACAACACAGCTGACACAGCTGACACAGGGAAACACACAACACAGCTGACACAGGGAAACACACAACACAGCTGACACAGGTAAACACACAACACAGCTGACACAGCTGACACAGGGAAACACACAACACAGCTGACACAGCTGACACAGGGAAACACACAACACAGCTGACACAGCTGACACAGGGAAACACACAACACAGCTGACACAGGTAAACACACAACACAGCTGACACAGGGAAACACACAACACAGCTGACACAGGCAAACACACAACACAGCCGACACAGGCAAACACACGACACAGCTGACACAGGTAAACACACAACACAGCTGACACAGGTAAACACACAACACAGCTGACACAGGTAAACACACAACACAGCTGACACAGGCAAACACACGACACAGCTGACACAGGTAAACACACAACACAGCTGACACAGGGAAACACACAACACAGCTGACACAGATAAACACACAACACAGCTGACACAGATAAACACACAACACAGCCGACACAGGGAAACACACAACACAGCTGACACAGGTAAACACACAACACAGCTGACACAGATAAACACACAACACAGCCGACACAGGGAAACACACAACACAGCTGACACAGGTAAACACACAACACAGCTGACACAGATAAACACACAACACAGCTGACACAGATAAACACACAACACAGCCGACACAGGCAAACACACAACACAGCTGACACAGGTAAACACACAACACAGCTGACACAGATAAACACACAACACAGCCGACACAGGGAAACACACAACACAGCTGACACAGGTAAACACACAACACAGCTGACACAGATAAACACACAACACAGCTGACACAGATAAACACACAACACAGCTGACACAGATAAACACACAACACAGCTGACACAGGTAAACACACAACACAGCTGACACAGATAAACACACAACACAGCTGACACAGGGAAACACACAACACAGCTGACACAGGTAAACACACAACACAGCTGACACAGATAAACACACAACACAGCTGACACAGGTAAACACACAACACAGCCGACACAGGTAAACACACAACACAGCTGACACAGGTAAACACACAACACAGCTGACACAGATAAACACACAACACAGCCGACACAGGGAAACACACAACACAGCTGACACAGGTAAACACACAACACAGCTGACACAGGTAAACACACAACACAGCTGACACAGGTAAACACACAACACAGCTGACACAGATAAACACACAACACAGCCGACACAGGGAAACACACAACACAGCTGACACAGGTAAACACACAACACAGCTGACACAGATAAACACACAACACAGCTGACACAGATAAACACACAACACAGCTGACACAGATAAACACACAACACAGCTGACACAGGTAAACACACAACACAGCTGACACAGATAAACACACAACACAGCTGACACAGGGAAACACACAACACAGCTGACACAGGTAAACACACAACACAGCTGACACAGATAAACACACGACACAGCTGACACAGATAAACACACAACACAGCCGACACAGGGAAACACACGACACAGCTGACACAGGTAAACACACAACACAGCTGACACAGATAAACACACAACACAGCTGACACAGGGAAACACACAACACAGCTGACACAGGGAAACACACGCACTAGAAGAGTTTTAGTTTTGTCTGTTTCTGGTCCCGCTTCGGATGCCACGATGCCATCAAGCGGTATCTCTGGTCGTAATTAGTCCTTCACTGACCAATCAGCGTTCATTAGCAGAATGCTAGCGTGTTATGGGCAACAACAACTCAACCTGTAAGAAATCGAAAGGACAGAAGTACTCGTTCATTTAACTGTCGACCTATAACCCATGTTGAACTTGCAAAACCTACAATCAAATCTGAGATTTCTCAACGGCAATCGGGTGAAAGAGACACATTTAGCCGTCTAGCTCCATAGACTCCCATTCATTCTGCACTCGTGGGCGAACGCCCCCAGTGGAACTCTGGTGGAACTACAACCACAATTCGGTACAATAGAACTTAATAGGGAGATTTTTTTAATTTTTTTTTTATTCTGTGGCTTGTTAAACAAGCTTCCATAGTCACAGTCATGGGAAAAGAGATGATTCTTCAAAAAAAAATATTATTCCAAGAAAAAAGTACACAGATTTGTAATGACTTCATTTCCATTTTTGGGTGAACTGCTCCTTTAAAGTGCATCTTCTTCATAGCCTCTCTCTCACTAAGATGTGTGAATCGTGTACATGCAGGAGAGAGACTGGACGAGTGAACCATCATGTTTCAGATTAACGCACCTGGTGATTTTCACAGAACTGTGAAGGCATTCAAATAAAGGCCATACAAGGTTAGTCACATGATCGAGCCATTCTTTAAATATTTGCTCAGCACAGCTCTGTCAAAACAGCATCAGTGCAACCGGAGCTTTGTAATTACTGAGGAAAGGTTTTCTAGCATTGTTATCCAGCAAGCGCTGCATTGATCGGAGAGAATGGTGTGTAACTGAAGCCCTGTCCCCGTTAGACAGGCTCATGATTGGCTCACCTCAAACTCCAGGCCGGAGGCGCTCAGGTAAACATCAGGCCACGAGCCGTCGCCCTCACCTGGATGAGCGGGTCGAGGAACCGGTCCTGTCCTGACACCTGTTTCTGTGAACTTCTGGGCCCAGGGAGTTGTGCTGAAACCCAAGCGGACATCTAGTGTTACACCACACACACACACACACACCAGGGTGTGTGAGAGAAGCTGAGCACAGCCAATCACAGAGCAGCACTGCAAACACTACCCGTTGCTATCACAATACATGTGTGCTCACCTACACACACACTGAGTTTCTTCCCACAGCGAGTGTGTGCGTGTGTGTGTGTGTGTGTGTGTGAAAGTGAAATAATCCGGCAGTATAGTTCAAGGTCTGAACAAACAAAGGCTTTCACGGCTCACTAAATGAGTTTCTGTTCCGCTCTCTGGTTTATTTAAACTGTGCCTTTGTCTTTTTCTGGGATCTGTTTGACTCTTTGAACTTCTACATTTATACTAATACTTTTTAATAGCATGTTAATCGTTGGATTGTGAGGTACATTTCCTTTTTACTTTGTCCGTGTCATGTTTTTTGACAAGACGGAAGATGTATTTATGTTTGGAAATAAAGGCCTCAGTGTGGCTGAAGGAAGCACTGGATACAGAGAACAAAACAATCCATTCAAGACACGAACATGCAGAACTACTGTGGCAAAGGCTTCGCTCAATCTGCCTGAACTGAATTTTGATATTAAGTCACATTACCTTTTTTATTTATTCCGTGGATACAAGCTTCCACACATGTATCATCGCAAAAATAATATAAAAAGTTATGTTAGCCTATTTTTGTATCATAAAGATTTTCTTGTGATTTTTTGTTAAAAAACAACAACAACCTTGCATCACAATAAGTGTATTGTGATTGTCAAAACATTTGGTAACTAAACAGAATTTTATTAAGTTTAGTGACAACATGTTATAATGTTTACATGGTCAATGACTAGTATGCTACTGTTTTGCCACAAATTTCACGATTGCTTGTGATTTGATTCCGATCTTGATTCAATATCGATTAATTTGGATCAATATTAATTCGCCTACTGTAGACACATGTTCATTTTTCTCAAGAAAAAAAAAAAAACTCAGCTAATGCTGTAAAAATAAAGAGAGCCCTGTAGCCTATTATTATTAAAGGTTAAAAATAACAACTCAAATGAAATATAATCAGGTTTTTATTATAATAACAACGTTATAACGTTTTAATGATATAGGCCTAAGTAAAACTATAGTAAATTTAGCATATTTAGCAAAATACTCCTCGATTGTTTCTAGCCAACTAACGTGCTATGGTTATTAAATATGTGTACATGATGTAGCCTATATGCCATGTGGCTTTCCTGAGGTAATGTGACATATGTTCTCCAGCTGATTTATTGACCTCTTTCCACGTTTGAAAAACACTGATTGATCGATATTATGTATGAGGCCTTTACATTTCGGTAAGTTACTGTATCTTTCAACATAGGCTACCTATTGTTTATTAATGTTTATTTAACCAGATCGGTTCGCGTGCCGCTTGAGCTGAGGCGCTACAGAGATCTGTCACGTTTACATTTACAAGCGCCAAAACGGTCCTTATTATTTGAATTTCGTAATACAATGTACAGAATATATGAGAGCGTGCTGAGAATGTGTTTCACATCAAAAGTAACCTTCTCTCTGTTGTCTGTCAGTGTCAGTGTCCTGTTTGCTCCGCGATTTTTCTCTGCGTGAGAAATGGATATGTGGCGTGACAGTGTGTGAAAGTTGCGTGAGTCACACTCACTGAACGCGTGAGAGTGTGTGAAAAGTGTCAGTTCACACACACTGAACGCGTGAGAGTTGCAGCCCTGAGAGTGCACGAGTCAACAACACCGTCTGAGACGAGCATTCGGTGTTACTCTGAAGAAATCGGGGTTTGAAACTCCACGAAAGTGAGAAAATTATGCGAGGATCTTCTGAAAGTACCGTCTTTTGAAAGTACCGTCACCGTTGTTATTTTTAAACGCTTTTCTCTTCGAGCACCGCGTGTCCCCTCTGACTGCCCGTACCATGTGTGTCGTGTTGTGTTTTGCTGCAGTAAACACTGTCTGTGTGATCTTTTTTTAACAGGCAAGCTGATCCAGTAGTGCAGTAAAGATCACGAGCTTATTTACACTTCGATTAAATCACCTGCGACATTATAATGTTATATTATAATAATAGTTATAACTGCATAACTTCTGTCTCACTAACCATCAGACTTCAGTAGTTTGACTGGACATGATCAGTCGCCACTTTCTGCTCGCTACAAGGTTAAAGCGCTTGTCAGGAGTGTTGAATGCTGGCGTCCCCTCAGAAGTGATCAAGTGTGTTTCTGAAGTGGGGCTGCGTGTCATTTCTCAGTCATCTCGCGCGACACAGATCATCATTTCTCAGTCACACACACCCAGTGTGAGTGTGTGGCGGGCATGTGCTGAGGGTCAGGCGAGCATCATGGAGGACAACAATAACAACCCTGTGTCCACACTGACCGCCAGACAACACACGGACACTGCCAAGGGTGAGACATGCACACTGACTGAACGAAGAAATGATTAAATATAGCTGCAAGCAGCAGTTATCGGGTTCAAGCGCTTAAGGTCTTTATGCACATGCGCAAGAATGTAATGTTTTATTTAGCAAGCATGTAACCTTCTCGATCATGGTGGGAAAAGACAATTTACAGCCAATACAGGCAATTTACCATTGGATATGAATGTTTTTTTAAAGCTTTTTAAAGGGGTGGTTGAGTATGATTTGACTTTTCTAACTTTAGTTAGTGTGTAATGTTGCTGTTTGAGCATAAACAACATCTGCAAAGTTACAACGCTCAAAGTTCAAAGCAAAGGGAGATATTTGCTTTTAAAAGAAAAGAAATCGCTTTTTAAGGACTACAACAAACGGCTGGTAGAGACTACACCACATTCCTCCCGGGTTAGTGACATCACCAACCCTAGAATTTACATAAACCCCGCCCCCTGAACACGTTTTATAGATTATCAAGACAGAATATGCTAATCAATGACTAGAAGATAACTACACATAAGCTACATAACTTCATCAACTAACCATTCAGAAATGTCCTGTTGCTTCTACATGTTGTCACTTCATCTTGAGTCTCTCCATCTTTCTGAACCCGGTTTGAACATAAAAGGCTAAAAGTTTTTGAAATTTTCAGTGCATGTCTGTGTGAGTGCAAGCTGTTGTAGCTCCGCCCCCTGTGCCGGGAGCAGCAGCTCATTTGCATTTAAAGGGACAGACACAAAAACTTTTTTTTTGCTCACCCTCAAAAAGTGACTTTAACATGCTATATTAAAATATCTGTGGGGGGTATTTTGAGCTAAAACTTCACACACACACTCTGGGGACTTCAGAGACTTATTTTACATCTTATGAAAATGGCATTATACCACCGCTTTAACAGTTGAAGTGCCACCTATCAGTTGCATGCTTGTTTCTAATCATGTCGCATGTGCTCACCTAATATCGTGTTGTTTTGCGTTTTTGTTTTAGATTTATAGGCTTTTGAGTAGGCTTTGCCACACCTTTTTTCTAAATGACCCTTATAGCTATTCAAACGGTAAAGTTAAACGTTTTTTTATCATTATTGATCTATTAATCCTAGGACTAGTTCGCAAAAGTAGGTTTTTGGAATAATATCCAATATTTAACGAACGACTCATTTGACAGCAGCGGTCCTAGAGGCAAAGTTGCTCAGAATATCTTTGGAATTTCTCACAGGCCTCGAGGGCTGTGAGTAAAACAGGCCCAGCGGGTTTTGTTCCGATCGGCCTCCGTTAACCTTGTCCGACAGCTGCTCAGACTTCACTGGTTGCCACCGGACGTTTTTTTTCGAGATACGCAAATGTCCTTGGACGAAGACACCGCATGCCAATTTTCAAGTCAATCAGATTCTGGGTTGCGTAGTTATAGACATGTTAATGTTTTTTCCATGTTATAGTGCCACCAAGTGGCCAGTTGCCTTTGGTGCTTTTTCACATGACCACAAACCTTGCCCATTCATAGGTGTACCATGTTCGGTGAAATTGTCTCTTTCTGCTCAAGAGGGATTGCCGTTTTAGTAAATGTGGCGCGCCCACTTCAAACTTTTTGGTGTCCCGTCGCAGATGTCAAATTTGAAATCGCATTGTAATTATGGACAATCAGACTCCAGAGAATCTTGCTTCACTGCTTTGGTTCCGATCGGGCGAAAAACCTTGGACTCCATTGCAAAAAGTAGGTTTAAAAAAATTGCAAAAAAAAAAAAAAGTTCGGAGGCACTTTTACTAAAACGGCTTTGCATGTCTAATCAAGCTGTGTTCCAAATTTAAAGTTGATATCACAAAAATTTGGTTAGCTGGTTAGCGATCGGCTGCATGCTAACATCTGACGTTCCCTTTTCACCAGCAGTGCTAGTCTTCTTCGGTCCTCATTTGCTCTGTTTGTTTTCTTTGCAGCAGTCAAGACCGTCAATAAAGCAAAGAAAGAGCCTAGGAAAGCGTCAGGTAAGAAGAAGCAGAAGCAGAAGAAGGAGGAGAAGAAGCAGAAGGAGGAGAAGAAGGAGGCAGAATGTCTGATGCGCGAGCTCCCCTTCACAGACGCCGGTGTCTGGACAGATCTGGGCTGTGAGTCAAGTCTCCTTCGTTTATGCAGCGCTTTTAACAATATAGATGTTTCACAGCAGCTTTACAGAGATAAAAGGAGATTACAGTAACAGAGATTGTTTTGGCTTTACAGCAGATCTAGTATAAAGTTATTGTCCAGATAAAGTTAGTTTTGATTGATTCACTTCCGTTGCAGGAGTGAGTGAGTGAGTGAGTGCGTGAGTGAGTGCGTGAGTGAGTATGTGAGTGTGTGAGTTAGTGTGTGCGCGAGTGAGTGAGTGAGTGAGTGTGTGAGTGAGTGTGTGTGCGAGTGAGTGAGTGAGTGCGTGAGTGAGTATGTGAGTGTGTGAGTTAGTGTGTGCGTGAGTGAGTATGTGAGTGTGTGAGTTAGTGTGTGCGCGAGTGAGTGAGTGAGTGTGTGAGTGAGTGTGTGTGCGAGTGAGTGAGTGCATGAGTGAGTATGTGAGTGTGAGTTAGTGTGTGCGCGAGTGAGTATGTGAGTGTGTGAGTTAGTGTGTGCGTGAGTGAGTATGTGAGTGTGTGAGTTAGTGTGTGCGCGAGTGAGTGAGTGAGTGTGTGAGTGAGTGTGTGTGCGAGTGAGTGAGTGCATGAGTGAGTATGTGAGTGTGTGAGTGAGTGAGTGCGCGAGTGAGTATGTGAGTGTGTGAGTTAGTGTGTGCGTGAGTGAGTATGTGAGTGTGTGAGTTAGTGTGTGCGCGAGTGAGTGAGTGAGTGTGTGAGTGAGTGTGTGTGCGAGTGAGTGAGTGCATGAGTGAGTATGTGAGTGTGTGAGTTAGTGTGCGCGAGTGAGTATGTGAGCGAGTGAGTATGTGAGTGTGTGAGTTAGTGTGTGCGTGAGTGAGTATGTGAGTGTGTGAGTTAGTGTGTGCGCGAGTGAGTGAGTGAGTGTGTGAGTGAGTGTGTGTGCGAGTGAGTGAGTGAGTGCGTGAGTGAGTGAGTTAGTGTGTGCGCGAGTGAGTGAGTGAGTGAGTGTGTGAGTGAGTGTGTGTGCGAGTGAGTGAGTGAGTGAGTGCGCGAGTGAGTGAGTGAGTGTGTGACTGAGTGTGTGTGTGACTGAGTGTGTGTGTGAGTGAGTGAGTGAGTGCGCGAGTGAGTGAGTGAGTGAGTGAGTGTGAGTGACTGAGTGTGTGACTGAGTGTGTGTGTGAGTGAGTGAGTTAGTGTGTGTGCGAGTGAGTGAGTGAGTGAGTGTGTGACTGAGTGTGTGTGCGAGTGAGTGAGTGTGAGTGAGTGAGTGAGTGCGCGAGTGAGTGAGTGAGTGTGTGACTGAGTGTGTGTGTGACTGAGTGTGT
>CM040801.1:39422594-39432594 GCA_022829025.1 Squalius cephalus
CTATCTTCTATCTATCTATCTATCTATCTATCTATCTTCTATCTATCTATCTATCTTATATCTATCTTCTATCTATCATCTATCTATCTTCTATCTATCTATCTATCTATCTATCTATCTATCTATTTATCTATCTATCATCTATCCATCTATCCATCTATCTATCTATCTTCTATCCATCCATCCATCTATCTATCTATCTTCTATCCATCTATCTTCTATCTATCTATCTATCTATCTTCTATCTATCTTCTATCTATCTATCATCTATCTATCAATCTATCCATCTATCTATCTATCTTCTATCTATCTTCTATCTATCTATCTATCTATCTATCTATCTATCTATCTATCTTCTATCTATCTATCTTATATCTATCTTCTATCTATCATCTATCTATCTTCTATCTATCTATCTATCTATCTATCTATCTATTTATCTATCTATCATCTATCCATCTATCCATCTATCTATCTATCTTCTATCCATCCATCCATCTATCTATCTATCTTCTATCCATCTATCTTCTATCTATCTATCTATCTATCTATCTATCTATCTATCTATCTATCATCTATCATCTATCCATCTATCTATCTATCTTCTATCCATCCATCCATCTATCTATCTTCTATCTATCCATCTATCTATCTATCTATCTATCTTCTATCTATCTATCCATCTATCCCTCCATACATCTATCTATCCATCTATCTTCTATCCATCTATCTTCTATCTATCTATCCATCTATCTTCTATCTATCTATCTTCTATCTATCTATCTATCTATCTATCTATCTATCTATCTATCTTCTATCATCTATCCATCTATCTTCTATCATCCATCCATCCATCATCATCTGTCTATCTATCATCATCATCATCTGTCTATCTATCTGTCTATCTATCTATCTGTCTATCCATCCATCCATCCATCCATCATCATCTGTCTATCTATCATCATCAAATCTATCTCTTCAAAATTCTGCCTTTTATAACTTCTACTTAACTAAAACTAAAACTAGTTCAAACTTAAAACCTTCGAACTCCAATTATAAAACTACTTCAATCTTAAAAACGTCTGACTTAAAGCTGTGAAGTCTACCTCAAACTTTATAGTCCGTCTCGATTAACCTTTTTTTCAGGTCTAGGTGTCAGTAAATGAGTGAGAACATGATCATCAGGTTTAGTTCATGTCATTTTCTTTGTTTTACCTTTCCAAACAGGTACGGTTAGGACTGGTTTAGTGGTATAGATAGAGTTAAGGGAGTAAGGAAGGTCAACAAATGAAATGTTAGTACAGAGTAGTTTATTTGCTGGTTTGAATGTAATGAAGCTTCGAGTCTGATCATTACTGTGATACTGAATGCTTGTCTGTGTTTTCAGTTTCTGGCTCGGCATCCAGCGTGAAGAAGAAGCGTAAGAGAGGAGACGGCAGTCGAGTGGAGAGTGAGGAAGATGGAGATAAGAAGAAGAAGAAGGAGGCGGTCGCTCGGCCAAACTACTTTATCTCAGTGCCAATCACCAATCCAGAGGTTTACTTTACTATCCTCACATACTCCATCATGTGTTCCCTGCTATCTGTGAGCCATTGGTTGTGAAGCTGTGTGTGTGTGTGTGTGTGTGTGTGTGTGTGTGTGTGTGTGTGTGTGTGTGTGTGTGTGTGTGTGTGTGTGTGCGTCAGATCAAGCAGGCGGTGCAGGACGTGCAGAAGCTGGTGCTGGAGAAGGACTCTCGTCTGTCGCGAGCGCTGATACCTGTGGATACTCTACACATTACTCTACTAGTGGCTCACCTGAACACACAGGAGCAGGTTGATCTGTAAGAACACACACACACACACACACACACACACACACAAACACACACACACACACACACACACACAGTGTTAGGAGCTGCACACACAGGACAGCTGAATGTAGCTCAGGGCTCTCCATGCATGGATTCAGTTTATGAACCACAATTACACACTGTCCTGAGCAGATGCAATTTGACTGCCACATCACAAATTACAGCCAATCAGAAGAGAGTGTGGGTGGAGTCTCTCTGCAAACTCACCACACACAACCAAATCAATCCAAAATCACAGCCAATCAGGAGAGAGTGTGGGCGGAGTCTCTCTGCAAACTCACCACACACAACCAAATCAATCCAAAATCACAGCCAATCAGGAGAGAGTGTGGGCGGAGTCTATCTGCAAGAGCACTGCACTCACAACCAAATCAATCCAAAATCACAGCCAATCAGGAGAGACTGTGGGCGGAGTCTCTCTGCAAGAGCACTGCACTCACAACCAAATCAATCCAAAATTACAGCCAATCAGGAGAGAGTGTGGGCGGAGTCTCATACTTTTATTGTCATACTTTGTAACAATTCTTTTTAATAATTCACCAGTCTGTTGTCCATTATTCCTTATGTAACACACGGCTTATTGCTCTTTAAAGCAGCAGCGGCAGCTATATGATGAAGGACACTCGTTCTGTTCATCAGTAGTGTTAGCTGTGTTCACTCTTTGTTCTTGGCAGTCCTCTAAAGGCAAATCTCCCCGACAGCACGCTTCACCCCAGCCTGACCCCGGCCTGACCCCGGCCTGACCCCAGCCTCACCCCAGCCTGACCCCAGCCTCACCCCAGCCTGACCCCGGCCTGACCCCAGCCTCACCCCAGCCTGACCCCAGCCTCACCCCAGCCTGACCCCGGCCTGACCCCAGCCTCACCCCAGCCTGACCCCGGCCTGACCCCAGTTAGCGTAACCCAGAGCATCAGCTGCTCCGTGAAGAGTTGTCCAAACCACAGACATGTTATTGTGTTTGAAGGCCACATGTGAGATCTGTCAGAGCGACATGCGCATTCATCCCAGACCACAGCAGTGATTATGACATGCCTTCACTGTGTGTGTGTGTGTGTGTGTGTGTGTGCAGTGCCGCGTCCACACTCTCAGCGCTGGAGTCTCCTCTGAACACACTGCTGGCGGGACACAGGCTGATCCTGCCCTTCTGTGGAGTCGGACACTTTAAACAGGAAGTGGCGTTTGTCCAGATCGCAGAAGGAGAGCATCTGAACACACTCGCGCTCATCGCAGGTACATCGCTCTTCCTCACTCCTCATCCTCTGCTCTCCTGCACAAATAAACACACACCATTCGTTCAGTAGTTTAAAAGCTGTACTTTATTATTTCATTGATAAATGCGCTCAATCAGTGTTTCAACGGCAGAAAGACAGTTGTAAACAATGTCACACTGGTTGACCATTAACTCATAGTCAGCAAGAGCGCTCTCGCCACCAAGTGGACAGAGGTGAGAACTACAGTTACAAGGTGCAGTACATCACTCACTGTAATCTGTCAAAATGATGGACAGCTTTCAGATTTTTCACTGTACATGTAATGTAGTTTAAAGAGATTGTTTACCCAGAAATTATCATTCTATCATCATTTATAGCCTTAATGTTCCTTAAACATGACGTACGTTCTTCTGCGAAACAGTTTTTTGTTTTTGTCATTACAGTGGAAGTCAGTAGAGTCCAAAACTCTCTTTTGTGAAGAATGAGCTTTGATTGATAGATTATTCAGATATTCCAGATATTACTTCCTCACGTCACAATATATTAGCATAACGCCACTCAAAGACACATGCAAAGAGAGAAGTCGTTTCGGTGAATTATAATGCGGTCGTCGTGGCGTGGCGTTCCGATGTTGGTTACGAACAATTATGGAAGGCCAAAACGTGTGAAACTGTTTGGCCCTTTTGGTCTTCCATAAACGATCTGCTTGATCATCCTCATTTACAATCCGACTCGGGTTCGAACTGATACGGTGAAACCAACGACTGAAGCTTGCGATTATGGTAAGGGGTGTCACGTTTCAGACACGCGCTTGAGGTGTTTGGCCAATCACAGCACACTGGGTCAGCTGGCCAATCAGAGCACTCTGAGCTCTTCAGAAGGCGGGGCTTTGTAGAAATCAGTGCGGAATAGAGGAGCTGAAATAGACCAATGTCGAGCCGACGTCACAGATACGTCACGGCGTTAGCTGGAGGCAAAGCAAAGGGAAAACTGGAGGCGGCCAACACAAACCAGCACAGATTCGGCTGCACAATAAGGAGCTTAAATTATTATTATTGTTATTAAATGTCATCTTGTTGTGTTGTTGGGTGCAAGAATCGACAGAGTACAGGCTCCAATTAGAAATTTTATCGCATAATGTTTTCTAAATTATTGTGATTATTTGTGAATCATCTATGATTGTATACATTGTTTTGATTGATTGTGATAGACTTTTTGAAGAACCTGGTATTAGTGGAGCGGCTAAGTGATGTAATCGTTCAGTTTATGATACAAGCGTGAAAATTGGCATGAGCAGTCTCCATGGGTCACTTGACAAGAAATTGTCCGAGCCACTTGAAATTTCAAGATTTTTCATTTTTCAAGATGGCCGACACCTTAGTGGAGCAGTTAAGTGATATAGTGGTTTATTTGGTGATACAAGCATGAAAATTGGCATGAGCAGTCTCTGATGGTCACTAGACAATAAGCCACCCACAGCTACTTGAAATTTCAAGATGGCGGCCATTTTTCAAGATGGCCACCACCTTAGTGGAGCAATTAGGTTCATGGCAATTTTCATGCTTGTATCACCAACTAAATGATTTCTTAAGCCTAATTGCTCCACTAAGCTTTATGCCCGTGGGTCTGTTTGCCTGTTTGACTGAATTTTCGCGGAGTTATAGATCATTTTCGAACGCGTTTCAAATGGGAGTTTACGGATAGAGAGAAGGCAGAAATCGCATCATGTTAAAGTTTCTTTATTTGTCAAAAAGCAAAACACTTTATTTTTATTTTGAGTATACAGAAAAAAAATAGAAACTGAACAGGATCGATTGATGTATAACACGAAAACTAAAGATCAAAATTAACAGAGCATTTTGTGTTTATTTTTCATTGCTAAAAAAAAAAAACGAGCAAAACGCGCCGGCGCGTTTTTGGTCCCCAGAGGGTTAAAGGGTAACTCTCGCCAAAATTGAACCTAGGCTCTTTTTGTTAATCTACCCGAGTCAAACTTTCGTGTAAAAGCATAATTAGAATGGAAACGCCACTTTTAAGATTGACTGTATTTTCGTTTTCGGTCAAAATGCCTTTTGAATGGGAGTGAATGGGGCACGACAGTGATAGCATCAAAATGGCTATTTTTAAAACACTAAGGAGGCTCGACACAACATGAAACTGTGCTGGAAGTGTCACCAGCGGCTCTACACATGAACTCCAGCACTGAGAACAGTGTTTGTGTACACAGAGTTCACTAAAAAGATACAAGTATAACGAGGTTGGGTTCCTTCAACTGTCCATCCTATTAAAAATGGCTAGACTATATAAGATAATTGTAAAAAGAGCATTGTATTTCGCCAGATTTTATAGTGTAAAACATATTCAAGCGTGAATGAGAACCGTTTCGAGGGGGATGCCAGGTGTGCAAAAAAAACAACTAAAAAAACAAACAAACAAATATTCGATTGTCAAATTTTCAAATCGAATACCAACCCACCGAACGAATATTCGAATATTCGGGTCCAGCCCTAATAATTTTCTACAAATTTTGACATTTGTGTCGATGGCGAGGAAAGAGTTAGTGTTTTTGACCTTGGATGCATGTAAACTTATTGTAGGAGAAAACAAAACAAGAGCATAATAGTGCTGAAATAATATTTAACAATATTACAGTTTTTACTGTATTTTTGATTAAAGTAATGCAGCCTTGTTTCAAAAACATGAAAAAGCCTAAAGTGCTGTAGTTTGATGGTGTGGTGAGGATGAAGCAGGGGCGAGACTGACGCCAGATCTCCTGTTCCCGCTCATCACTCACACACAATCAGATCAAACACACATTACACAGCTTTAACTCGAGTGCTTCCACTCCCAGTGCTCATGAAGACTCTCTCCACATCCGCTGAGCGGTGTGTGTAGTGTGTACGTGACAGACGGACTGATGCTTCTTCTGCATGTGGAGGACACAGATAGGGAGGTGTGTGTGTGTGTGTGTGTGTGATCTTCCCACAGCTCAGGCTTCCTCTCGAGGTTATCGGCCCCGACAGACACTTCCAGCCCCACTGGACTGTCTCTTGTGTGTGTCCTTCTGCTTGCTCTGGACTCACTGTGTGTGTGTGTCTTCGCAGGGCGTTAAGAAGCTGGATCCGGCTCTGTTCTCTGACTTCGAGAGCCGTGTGTTCGGAGACGAGTGTGTGTGTAGAGTGGACCTGTGCTCCATGCTCAAGAAAAAGACCTCAGATGGATACTACCACCGCGAGAAGAGCGTCACGTTCAGTGAGTAAACCTGCTCTGGAGGAAAGAGTGTGTGTGTGTGTGTGTGTGTGTGATGAAGATGCGGCTGTGCATCAGCTTCTGGACTGGATGGGTCTTTGACATCATCATCTTCATCAACATCTTCTGGCTTGTGATTTGGGCTCAGGTTTGCAGGTCATTTCCAAACTCTAGATCTTTAATTCCAGCCTGGTACTGTGTGATGGCATCAGATAATAATGGCATATTATAAACCACAGTACTCAAACCCGCTGTGTGTTGTTAGTAGCAGAGGTCGACCGATAGTGGATTTTACCGAGACCGATATTTAGGTTTGACCGCACATGCCGATAACCGATATTTTTTAAAATGGATACTGGGATTAAAAACAAACATAACACTCCAAGTAAAACAGTGCTGAACTGAAATGTGCTGAATGAAATAAATATATAAATATGAATATATTAAAACGAGAAGTTGAATGAACTCTACAGAAAATAATTGAAACATTAAAATATTACAGGTCAAATATGTGTTTCTTTAAGAGTCGTGCTTAAAGATGGCCATATTTAAATATCTGAATAGGCCAGAGCATTAAAATTACATAAACGTAGACCTATAGTACATGTACAATCTCTCTTTATTTGCTTCTATTTTAGAACACTTGATGATTATCTAATCAAAATAACAATATGTATTGTAGTGATAAAAAAGCAACTGAAGTCGAATGTGTTTCTGATTTGTTTCTGTTTCTGTCGACTGCATGAACATATCAGTGTTGAGAAAGCAATCACGTCACTAGCTTTAAATATTAAACTTCGCCGGCTAATGAATGCATAAAAGTGACCAGCTGGATATAAACTAAAGCAAATAGATGGTAACAATTGCGACATTAAACATTTGGGTCAGGTTTGCGTGTGTTTTTGTCACATTGCTTTAATCGCTTGAGGTAGCCAATACTAATGTTAGTAATTAACAAATTTATTACTTTATAATGATATGGCAATATGTACTTTAGTGTTCTGTCTGTGTTTTAAATGCGCATCTGAAGTGTCGGCTCTCTCCGTGTAGCGCGCAGCCTCACGTGTTAACGTAAACAACTGATAGTGATAGTTGTTATTCCGCCTCTAGAGGGCGCTCTCGCTCTGTATAAAGCCAGCAGTCTCTTCTCAGCGCGCTCGTACTGTGTAGTGACAGCACACTCTTCTCAGCGCGCTCGTACTGTGTAGTGACAGCACACTCTTCTCAGCGCGCTCGTACTGTGTAGTGACAGCACACTCTTCTCAGCCGATCCAGCAACGGACGCAACCCAGAAAAACTATCGGTGTGGATTTTTGCAGATAACAATAGTTCCACCAATCAACTATCGGTACCGATATATCGGCAAAACCGGTTAATCGGTGACCTCTATATGTAAATGAACAGTGTTTCCTCTTTCTGTGTGTTACCTGGAACGAGTGATTCAGTAAAAGTCTTCGTGAAAACTACAGATTATACTTCCTCATGTTTGTATTCCCGCCCACGGACTGTCGGATCAGCAGAGGGTTATTAACACAACAGTTCATGTAAGGTTAGGGTTAATATAACTATATTATACTTTATCCTAGCCTGGCTAACGTCAGACCAAGTCTCATTTGAGACTTGGTCTGGGAACCACGTGTTCATTTTCTCGTATTTGAGGCGTGGTTTACGAATGCCCAGAGCCGTTTATTGGGCGCTATGAATGTCTATCAAATGCGCCTGTACATAGCTCATAGCCAATCGCTTCAATTATACCAGATGACGTATGTAGAGTGACAGAAATTCGACGAGGAAAAAGACGATGGGTCAAAGATTTATTTGTATACGATGGCGTTTAGCGAATATTACCGTTTGTGCAAGATAAACATGAGGGTAGAAGGTAACGTCGAGTCTGATGACATGTTGAATCCATAGATATAAACAAACTGCTTCGGTGTCGTCATCGTCTTGCTGCTCCCTCCCCGCTCTGTGATTGGTTCCCTTTTTCAGGGGAAAATTTGGTCCATGGTGTCCAGACTGCCTAGCAGTGTGAATAAAATCGCGCTGCGAGCAAGGCAGTATGGGGAAACCCAGGCTAACTTTATCCACTCTTTGAACAGCATTATGGTAAAACTGGATCACTACGGCAACATCTTTCTCACCTGAACGCGACGGGGGGAACTGGCAGAACAGCAGTGTTTTTCTTTCAGTTTTCCCCTTCGTTTGGTCTAAAACACTGCGTTTGTGCTCATCCAGTATGAAATGTTGACTGCAAGCATGAAGGTTTATCATATTTTCCTTCTCTTTATTCTCTCTGTATTTAAGATTCTTTGCACCCTTTAGTCGCTGTCTACAAAGCTCTGGATCCTGCTCTGGAAACCCAGAGAAACTCCCGCTAAACGTTTACTCTTTGAATGCTTGCACCCGGGAGCGATACAAGTCGACACCATTACGAGTTAAAGTTTGCTTTGAAGTATTTCCTACTAAAGCAAGGCGGTATTTGACTCTGGTCAAGCATATCCAGAGCAGATTGGTGGGAGTGGCCTTGGACCACAACAAGCCCAGTGCATTATGGGTGCTGAAGTTTTACTACCAGTTTGACAAAAGGGAAGAAAACAGCATTTTCTTCAGTTTTCTATAGTCAGGTAACACCGATGTTTTCACCTTTCTACTGCATAGGCAGACAAGTTTCACTGAAAGCTCATCCTGCCAGCTGGTGAAGTTTCCCTTTATTGAGTGCCATTTTGTTTAGGCAAAACCCTGTTTTTTCAGACACTGGTCAATCTTGAAATTTTGAGCTATTTTGCTTCATTCATAACTTTACTTCTTTCTGATTAGTGGAAAGAAATGATCCACAATACACATTTAAGGGATAATAATACACATCCAGCCGGTCGTTACCGCAGAATACACCCTGACAGGAAGATCAGGACCCTGATGTGGAGCGTAGGGATCTCCTGCTATCCTGAAGACGTTTATTCTGGGATAACAACCGGCTGGATGGACATTATCCTGCTTATTACGCAGGCATTGGCCTCACTAAATATTGATTTGAGCTGAGATATTTAATTAGCTCATTAAACACACTATTAGCAAGCAGCTTTGAGTTAAAACGGACATTTAAGGGATGATGTTCAGACGAACATGATAGCACAGGATACTCGTTTGAGGACAAGAACTCTTAAGGAATATCTTCATCTTTATGTATTATTCATCTTTACAATAAGGTTTATTTGTTAACATTAGTTAACATGAACTAACAATCAACAATAATTCTGCAGCATTTATTAGTCTTAGTTAGCTTGAACTATTACTAATACATTTGTAAGATCAACTGTTGTAGGCTATTTATTAATGTTAATCTAACATGAACAAGCAGTGAACAGTTGAAACACAGGAGCTCAGGCAGGGAAGAGCGATAACCAATAATAATAATAAACGAGGACTGACGAGGGACCGAACTGAACAGGGAGTAATGGTATATAAGGTGCGTTCACACCATGTTGTGATTACAGTAATTACAAGATTTCAACTGATTTTCAACTGTGATTTTCAACTTATTTCAACAAACGTTCACGTCCTCGTAGAGCTCGTAATTGCAGCTTGTCAGATGTGAGTTTTCTGAGAGCTCTCCTTGTACCACCTGACCGCTGCATATTCATTTAGACATTGATAGTGTTGCCATAGAAACGCACAAATCCCAGTC
>CM040801.1:39437594-39447594 GCA_022829025.1 Squalius cephalus
TGAGAGCGGACAGGGACGTTCTTGCTCTTTTAGAGAATAGAGTATAGACACTGAACTTCCTCTTTACTTCAGAACATCAATCTGAGAAACAGCCAATTCAGAAATTATGACGCCAGCTCATTAATAACACATGACCACCATATTTAACGTTACATATCAACATCTATTCAGTAACTCGATGTGGGCGTGGTCAGTTGCTCATTTCACATGCGAAGAGGTCAGCCAATCATAAGAGGGCATTTACTTTAATTGTTAGGGTCATGCGGTGGTGATGGTCATGTAAAACTAAAGATGAGGCTTTGATTATTTATATAGACAGACGAGCAGCCCATATGATGTGTAAAGTCATCAGAAGCTCATTATTCCGAGGTAATGTTCCTGCTGTGAGATGATCATCTGGACTGGCACACGCTAATGAGGCTAATGAATTAGATGAACGTAGTAGTCGTTTCCTACAGCTACACACACTGATGAAGTATTTCCAGGGGAGATATTTATAGAAAGCAACACATTCTCCTAACATACAATGGAAAACAAAATGGTAGACTTGGCCTATTTATTTTGAAACCATTTCCACACAAATTGCTTGTAAGTTTCACAAATAATTATAAAGAAATGGCAAGGAACATGAATTAGAAGTAGAAAGACTGAAATAGTTTTTTTCATGTAAAGTATACTCCAGTTAATAAGCACACAGTTTATTTACATGTAATTTACAGTCATTTACTAGGCTTTGTCAAAATGTTAATTGCTGCGGTCTATTTAAAAAAAAAAAAAAAACTTAATTAATTTGAATGAATTTTTCAATGAATCTTGAGTAGGTACTTATATTGAATAAGTAATTCACGAACGCTAAAAAGTATGTTCTGTATGGTATGAGTGTGTGTGTAGTATGAATGTAATCCGGATTTACCACGTTCACCATGTTGTCATTATCATGTGACCTACCAGTGTCAGTTGCTTCACTGTCATTCATAAATAATAATAAGTAAAGTGTCCATCAGATGCACACTGCAGAATCTCACCGGAAGTAGTAGGTCATCCAGAGACTTTTCACCTACTCTTTAATGAGAACTGTGAATCCAGACACACTTCTGTCGCCACACACTGTTTTCACCTACTATATAGTAGGGAAGTGTGTTTGCAGCCTGACTCACTCATAAAGACTTCACTTGTTTCATTACTGGATGAATCAGCGTTTTTGAACGAATCTCTTGAATGAATAATTCAGTGACAAACACATTTTAACAGTCTCTTGTCTTGATGTTACTGATACAATCTTTATTTGAAGCGTCACGTTACTTTCTAAAGGTGATTTCCTCTAATCTGATCACTACTGTAGACATCAGTGTTTATATCTGAACTATAATCTTTTATCCAGCACTTCTGTGATAATCTGACAGAAATAATGAGACTGATGTTGAAAGACTGTTAGTGAAGCGGTTTCATATCTACACATGACGACTGCTCTCTCTGATCAGATCTGAGTGTTCGCTGTGATCACACTCGTCTGAGCTTTAATAGACAGAGCAGTATCACTGTCATTTGGAAAAAATATTGCATGAGTGTTTGAATCGAGATCGCCATCTTTTAGCGATTAATCATTCAGCTCTAGTTTCTAGCTTCAAAAATCATTTTTTACAGTGTGTCCACTCCGATCCGTTCACAGATCTGGTGTTTTGTTGCATTGGACACAACTGTATTGTACGGTACATCACAACACACAACCACATACAATCCTCTCGCTCAAACAGTAGATCATGCCGCTAGCAACACAAGGTCATGGGTTCGATTCCCTGCAGGAACTGATCAAATCTGCGTCATGAATGCAAGATAAAAGCGTCTGCCAAATGCATGAATGTATATGTAATATTTGAATGCCCAATTTGCCCATCATTGGCAACAGAATGATGTAGATGTTCTGCATATACCAGCATGCTCTGCCTTGATCCCCTGCTCAAGATTCCTAAAATATACAATTTAATACATTTAGTTTTAGTAAATTGTCCTGTTGTAACAGCTGGTGACCGTTTATTATTGTAACAGTTGCATCATAAATGTTTTATCTTCTTTGAGATTGAATCCAGTCATGCTGTCACTGCTACACACACACACACACACACACACACGCACACATTAATATATGACGGTGTCTGACCACAGCTCATCTAGGATAAGCTCGGCTCTCTAATCCCTGGATGACATGCGTTCCCAAGAACCAGTCAAGTCAAGTCTTCTTCATTTATGCAGCGCTTTAACAATATAGAGTGTTTCACAGCAGCTTTACAGAGATAATAGGAGATTACAGTAACAGAGAGTGTTTTGGCTTTACAGCAGCTCTAGAATAAAGTTATTGTCCAGATAAAGTTAGTTTTGATTGATTCACTTCCGTTGCGAAGATCATTAGTTATTAAGTTAGCGGCCGCTAACACACACCGCTCTAACAGAAAACCCTTAAAGGAAATACGTCTTCATAATGCTTCTCTTGTGTGTTTCTGTTTAAGTGTGCCGTTCAGTTCACACGCTGATGATCAAGTTGCAACATGCAAATAATTGTATCCCTGTTAGTTTTGGTTAATGATGTCCAGATGTGTAAGTGTCACTTGTGCATCATCTGTTTGGAGACTGCTTGATGAAAGCATTGGAAGGCAGGCGTTTGCCTCTCGTATTGATCAGCATGTGTTAAAGGGTTAGTTCACCCAAAAATGAAAATTCTGTCAGTAATTACTCACCCTCATGTTGTTCCAACCCCGTAAGACCTTCGTTCATCTTCGGAACACAAATCACCACGTAGGCTCACTATTGCCCGACGCTGGTCATGTGTGATACGTGGTGACGTACAACACAGACGCGCTGCGCTTAAACACTACGTGAAAAGACTCGAGGCCCAGAGAGAAGGAAATGAAAAGTGGATTAAAGTCGTTATTTTTGTTTGTTTTTGCGCACAAAAAGTATTCTCGTCGCTTGATATACTTAAGATTGAGCCACTGGAGTCACTTGGACTATATTAACGATCTCTTTAATGCATTTTCTGGGCCAGCAAGTTTCAGTCCCTTAGAAGCCTATGGAGGAGTGAGACAACTCTCAGATTTAATCAAAAATATCTTAATTTGTGTTCCGAAGATGAACGAAGGTCTTACGGGGTTGGAACAACATGAGGGTGAGTAATTACTGACAGAATTTTCATTTTTGGGTGAACTATCCCTTTAAAGCACAGATCGGAGAGAGAGATGCACACGTGTGTTTACAGGATCCAAACGCTTCAGGATTCAGTGCTAGTGTGAGGCATGAGGTCTTCATCAGAACAGCTGTGAGGAATTACCAATCACTGTTTCAACATGTACTGATGATAATGGGGATGATTGATGCTGCGTTACTTGTAATAATGGCTGAGACCTTTGGTTTTTTCATGCAGTGGTGTGAATATCCAGGGTTAGTGACTCTGTGTCTATATGTGGTGTGTTTGTGGAGTAATAATGTCAAGAGTGCTGATCAGTTTGGTCTTTTGTGTTGGGCTTTGAGTGGTGTGGTAATGAAGTCCTGATGGACAGATTGAATATAGTGCTGTTTACAGGGTTCGTACAGTACATGGTGCGTTAAGTGCTCGAAGTGCTTGAGTTTGACTTTTTTACATTGAAGTCCTCCTGGAAAACCCTTGAAAACAGCCATATTTATGAAAAGGTACTTGAAAAGTGCATGAATTATTAAAAAAGACAAATTTTTCCCACAAAATCAACGCTGCAACCCGTCCGATATAGAGCCGTTTCTCATGGCTATGAGTGTGATATTGCTCAAATAAATATCCACGTATATGATGCAGTTTTCATTCTTCAGGTCAATCATTTATTCATGAGAGAAAAAAGTCAGTTTTGAATAAGGAAAGCAATATCTTCGTCATGGTATCCTTTTTTAATGGTTAAAGTCACCACAGTCATTGCATCTGCTGCACTTTATGTGAACCATTTTGTTTTATTAGTTCATTTTTATTTATCTATTTACCCTTTTTTAGTAGTTGAAAGATAATAAAGATATTGTTTGATAGGGGAGAGCTCTGATTGTATTGCTTGAAAACCCAAATAGCAGTGCTTGAAAAGTTCTTGAAAGACCTGGAATTACATTTGACAGTGTCTGAACGAACCCTGTGTTCAGTAGTGGAGTGATGAGATACTGTGGCATTGAGTGATGGGATTTCACAACACAGCAGCTTTACAGATCGGATTAATGTTGTGATGTGTGTCATTACTGAGCTAGGAAATTACTGAATAGACATCCTGAAGCTCTCTGTTGGTTAGGCAGGAAAGCTTTCTTTACGGTAATAGAACGTTCCCTGTTGGTTTGGAGAACGTTCCCCTAACATTCCCAGAACGTTCTTATTTGGTTCCTCAACAAAAGCCAATTGGGAACCATATGGAAACGTTAGGGGAACGTTCTTGCTGGGAAGAAAAAAAAAATTTTATTTAATTTTTTTTTTTTTACCCTAGATTTCTGTCTTAAATCCCCATCAACAATATGTTATCCTTCATGCAGTTCTGATTAGTGTAAAACAAATTGAATGCGCATGTGCGACCCTCTGCGTATTCTATTCTGGTGACAAAATTTGCGCCACACTTGCATATAAAAGTATACGCTGGGCTTTTAGTCAAACCAGGGCTCGACATTAACCTGGTCATGTACTTTTCCTTCAGACAATCAGTCATTCACTTGTCTGGAAAAAAAGCAATATTCTCATCAGTGTTTTATCAGCTTTGAAATATTCAAATCTACATAGATTTACCCAAGAGGGCATTTTTTCTTATTAAATGTATGCTTAATTTTTCATTTTAAATTCTTAAACTTGATCGATAAAATTATACTAGTACTTTATTATACTTTTAAACATGAAACTAAACTGCCAGTAGGTGGCGGCAAGTGACCGTCTTAAAGTGTAAATTGCAGGTTACATTTTTCACGAAGATAATGCAATGTGCTTATTAAACATAAAGATAAGAACCGCCCACCATTGTTTTGTGTTTTTTATACCAAAATGCTGAATATAATATGAAAAGTTGGTACTTTTTACAGTGGTTTTAAGCACTCCGCCTGCCTTCCACTAGGCTGGGCATGACGTCATAAGAGGGACTCCAAGCCTAGAGTTAAGGCCTGTTCACACCGGGACGAAATTCGCACGCGATATTCGCCGACGTTTAACGCCTCGTGACTAAACAAAGGGCGCCAATGTGAGTGTGCACACCGGCGCGAAAAACGGCACGCGTAAAAGCGTCATTTTTTTAAAAAACGCCTCGGGTTAGTTTTTTTGGTTTGACGCGCTGCGTCTAAAACTATCCGACCAATGAGATTGGCGCTCTTGTTCACGTGTCTGGAGCTTCTGAAGTTACAGTAAAACACAACTTGGGGGCGCTCAAACACAAAACGGTCTTGCCGAACACACATACGAAACGGCGAAGAAGATACACCAAGTAGCGTCTACACTGCCGGGAAGAAATAAGACGAGGAAGATGCAAGGCAAGATGAATGTAGAGTTGCTGCTCTCATTGGTGTCGGAACCTAAAGAACTATATGACAAACGCGACAGCGACTACACAAATTTTGATAAAAGAGAACTGTTATGGAGTGGTTTCTGTTTTACATTAAGCGCCATCTAATGTCAGGGAATGAATTTGCATGTTCACTCGGCTCATCGTCAGCGAAAATCGCTTGGGTGTGAACACAAAATACGCGTTGAAAAACGCTGGCGAATAACGCGTGCCGATATTCGTCCCGGTGTGTACGGCCCTTTACCGTTAGTCTAACGGCAAGTAGGCTAGCAGTTATATTGGAGACCTAGCTAGCAAAAATGTTTAACTATTGTGTTTGTGCGGGATGTACGAATACATCAAAAACAGGGCGTGAGGCACGTCAGATCTGCCGGTCGCGGGTCGAGCTGCTCCACCTCACGGCAGCACATACTCTCCACTGCGGATTCCACTGGGTGGCATAGCCCACACAAACACCTGTCAAACACAGCGATAGGGACATCGATCTCTCTTTTTTCTTTCTTTCAATGAGCATCGCTAATTAGTTGCGTTTTAGCACAGGCAATATCGCGTTCTGTCAGCAGAGCCCGGCAAAGCGCCATTGTGCCTGTGCAGTGAGTGCATCTCTACAGTTCTGAGTAGGACTACTGACACCATGCAAGTAAATAATGTCTTCAGTCGTTGTCCCTCCTTGCTATTCTACGTGACGGCAGGATTTTGAAAAGACTTTGGCTTGTTCCCTAATGTTATCCGGGTTAGCACCAGGCTAACCTAGGCTAGCTCTAGCTACTCACCAGGACACCTCGCTCATTCTCCTCACACCAAGCATTTATAACTCTTTGAGGGCCATGATTTCTGGCAATTTCCTCCCCTCTCTCACGCCTGACTGATTCAAAAGTGTAGGGCTGTGGTCCATCAAGAATTTGATGGTTTCCCACCTCCTCAGTCTCCCAGTCGTTCTCCATAGTCAAGCCACAAACCGTAGGAATCTAGTAGAGTACGGGTCGTTACTCCCTCTTATGACGTCATCACCCAGTTACTGTAAAAATCAAGCTACCTTTGAAGAAACCCCAATAAATGTTATTTTAACGCATTTTAAGACAGAAATGTTTAAATATATGCATATTGAGCACTTTAATTTACACATTAATTGGTTGTGGTGGTTAACCTGCAATTTACACTTTAATGAGTGAGTCATTGAGTCATTCATTCAAACGATTCATTCAAACGACTGATTCACTAAAGAATGAGGCAGCTGTTTATGAATGGGTCATTGACTCTTTGACTCAATTAAATCGTTCAAAACACTGAATCATTCAATAATGAAACACGGATGAGTGTGGCTGTGAGATGCGCTATGGTTCTGCTATTTTCACTGCTGAAACTGAACAAAAACAGTCAATATTGGGTCCAAAATATGAGTGGCTTAATTTGAACTGTTTATTGAACTGCTGTATGAAGTATACACTCACCTAAAGGATTATTAGGAACACCTGTTCAATTTCTCATTAATGCAATTATCTAATCAACCAATCACATGGTAGTTGCTTCAATGCATTTAGGGGTGTGGTCCTGGTCAAGACGATCTCCTGAACTCCAAACTGAATGTCAGAATGGGAAAGAAAGGTGATTTAAGCAATTTTGAGCGTGGCATGGTTGTTGGTGCCAGACGGGCCGGTCTGAGTATTTCACAATCTGCTCAGTTACTGGGATTTTCACGCACAACCATTTCTAGGGTTTACAAAGAATGGTGTGAAAAGGGAAAAACATCCAGTATGCGGCAGTCCTGTGGGCGAAAATGCCTTGTTGATGCTAGAGGTCAGAGGAGAATGGGCCGACTGATTCAAGCTGATAGAAGAGCAACTTTGACTGAAATAACCACTCGTTACAACCGAGGTATGCAGCAAAGCATTTGTGAAGCCACAACACGCACAACCTTGAGGCGGATGGGCTACAACAGCAGAAGACCCCACCGGGTACCACTCATCTCCACTACAAATAGGAAAATGAGGCTACAATTTGCACGAGCTCACCAAAATTGGACAGTTGAAGACTGGAAAAATGTTGCCTGGTTTGATGAGTCTCGATTTCTGTTGAGACATTCAGATGGTAGAGTCAGAATTTGGCGTAAACAGAATGAGAACATGGATCCATCATGCCTTGTTACCACTGTGCCGGCTGGTGGTGGTGGTGTAATGGTGTGGGGGATGTTTTCTTGGCACACTTTAGGCCCCTTAGTGCCAATTGGGCATCGTTTAAATGCCACGGCCTACCTGAGCATTGTTTCTGACCATGTCCATCCCTTTATGACCACCATGTACCCATCCTCTGATGGCTACTTCCAGCAGGATAATGCACCATGTCACAAAGCTTGAATCATTTCAAATTGGTTTCTTGAACATGACAATGAGTTCACTGTACTAAAATGGCCCCCACAGTCACCAGATCTCAACCCAATAGAGCATCTTTGGGATGTGGTGGAACGGGAGCTTCGTGCCCTGGATGTGCATCCCACAAATCTCCATCAACTGCAAGATGCTATCCTATCAATATGGGCCAACATTTCTAAAGAATGCTTTCAGCACCTTGTTGAATCAATGCCACGTAGAATTAAGGCAGTTCTGAAGGCGAAAGGGGGTCAAACACAGTATTAGTATGGTGTTCCTAATAATCCTTTAGGTGAGTGTATGTCACATTTTCAGTCGTGATGGCATTAAGGAAAACAACTCTTGAGGTTGCTTAACAGTATCAAATGTTATTAATATAAAAATTTCACATTTGAGTTTTTTGTGTGCTGCGAATAACGCAACCTTGTAATCATCAGTACATTACACATTATATATTATTATATCCACTATCAATTGCCTCTTACACTAAGTGTATTAAATCAGAGTAATTCTACTGATTCCCTAGTTATTTTCTGTTATTGACATTAATCAGGCTACTCAGGCCGGCAAGTACCGTCCTCTTTCACTCGCCCCTTCATGAAATACACTTGTCCCAGACAGACGGATGTTGAATTGCCTTGCTTTGGAAATGTGACTATCAGAAACTGATTAAAATATCTCTCTTTCTGCATATATTTCAGCTCCACTAGAGCAACAGTCCAGCAAACAGACATGATAATTATTAGTCTGCTCAGTTATTTCATTCCCGGCCTCTTCAGTGACGATACGTGTGTGAGGACAAAAGGCTAAAGCTAAGCTGAAGCCATGAAGATGCCACACAGAATCTCTTGAGTGAATTAATCCGTGACTAAGTGTTTTCTGAACTCAGTAAACCAGTGTGCAGCAAATGTGTTACTGTAAAAAATCATTTGATTGTTAAATGTTCATTTTCAAAAACTAATTATTTGATCTGCCGCCCCTCTTCTGAACTTAAATGGTTGTAATTTATGAATGCTGGAATAAATGGATGTTTTTAAAGACACTAAGCAGAAGTGAAGCACATGTTTACTGTAAAGCAATTACACGCAAATAAACTTTATTTTATGCAAAATATATATTTTACAAAATAATGTGGATTCTAAAATTGACAGAAGATCAAAGCCATACGTTTAACCAAGTTCATTTGAGGTCGATGTCACACAAATTGAGCCGTTAAAAGGTTTACATGCGATGTCCAGTTTCACAGCGGTACATTTCGAGTGTTTAAGCTTTCCAATGATAATTTACGATGATTACTACAATATGTGACCGGGGAAAAAGCCGTAGTAAAGCGCTATGAAGTTTAGTTTACAAAGCTGAACTAAAATTGACAACTAAAATACAAACAAAATGTAAAGAAAACCCTAAACTGCACTGACACTGGATGAGTGTGAAACGCAGAACAACTTGATCTGTCATAAACACACTCCCATAATGCTCTCAGTCTGGACTTCGGCTTCATAAAGTTTGGACTGTGTGCCCGTTATGTAAGATTGCATAACATTTATGGCATTAGTCAGTAATGGCACGAGTCAGAGGCGTGTGACGTCGCTCTCAGAGGCCGGATGCGTACAGGAGGATTGATCAAACATGAAGATCGTTCTCTCGCCCTCATGTCGACCACACCTCACTCTCCTCACTCTCTAGTGGAGCACAGAGATCTCCAGGAGATCAGTGATCAACCGAACCGGTTTGGTCACCATTGACTTCCACTGTACACGAGTTACAACACTGAGGCCTCTCTGATGTGTTGCTCCACATGAGGACGGATGATCCCTGTAACAGCTTTACGTGAAGAAGAGCTGAAGTGTGTCGAGTCAGTCTTCAGGCACTGTAACTAGTGTACGACTATCTGTGTGTGAAAACAACACAAGTCTATCCAGCGTCTGCATTTAGAGGATTTTAGCCAAGTAAACGTGTGTGTTTGTGTGTGTGTGTGTGTGTGTGTGTGTGAGTGAGTGAGTGAGTGAGTGAGTGAGTGAGTGAGTGAGTGAGTGAGTGAGTGAGTGAGTGAGTGAGTGAGTGAGTGACTGAGTGAGTGACTGAGTGAGTGAGTGACTG